>CAJHQP010009065.1:0-24035 GCA_905132765.1 Moricandia arvensis
TAAGTATATTATCATTAGGATTCACTTCTACGCATTGTATTATGCTTTGTTTGTATTGACTTACTTAATTTTCTTCTTGAGTATATGTTCTTTCAGTTGTCACAAGCTTCCTCTTTTTGCCATCGAAGGAAGAAAGGAACATTTAAGGATCCATGAATGACTGAATGATGTCTTATTTATTCGTAATGGCACGATTCTAGTTGAAGATTGTATCATCACCAAACAAAAGTTGAAGTAGATTGAGCTTTCTAAAGACAATGGTTGGAGACAAAGGGTGATGGCAGGTGGATGGCTAAGGTTGGGAATTTTTCATAGACAGACATTCTGGTGGGTAATCATTCTAGGAAAGAATTATGTGCTTTACAGAATATTAGAATAAACGAGGGGCATCATTTTAGGCTTCAAGGAGGTATATTCATTTATGGCTGACTTCATTACCCGAACGTACTATAATTTTCACGTACTGATGTATAAGTGCTATTTCAACTTGAAGGTCTCAATTTGAAGGATTAGTGGCTTTGGCTTTTTGATTTTTGAGGGATATTTCGTTTAGTTGGTATTTCGAATTCATTGTTGCTCATTTCATGGAAGATGTTCTTTTCGGATGTGATTAGTTCGGGGAGATCAAAATACTACTGATTTCACTTTTTATAGAAGGTAGGAAAGAGCATTTACTAGAGGATCATTTTTGGAAGTTCTGTTGGTTATGGACAAGTAAACTATCTTTTGGTGGTTAATTAAATGCACTCGAATTGCTATTTTATTGGAACTTGGGATGAACTGCCTTTAGAGCTTTTTCATCGAGACTAGGGTGTATTTCTATCATGGGGATGACGTTAGGATGGGCTCGGGATGGAATGGCTATGTGCTTTAGGGCATTGGTAAAGCCGCATATGGCGGAAATAACAAGAATGAGTATATTTCAGGCGCTTATGCTTGTTTATTTGGGATTGGGATGGGGGAGCAAGGAGTTGGACTATACTTTTGGTTAGAAAATCACGAGTTTGTTTTTGAAATACCAGTTTGGGAACCTTTGGTGTTTCCACCAAACTTCTTTGGTGTTCAATTCCTTGTTTGGGAACTCAAGGAGGCAAATTTGTCTAATCATCGCTGGTTACATGGTCATAGTGAAGCTCTTTGTTGGGGAAAAATTCGGGTTTATTTTTTCTTTATGGGGACAGATAGATGGGCTCCGCTTGCTATTATGCACGTTTGCGTCTTTCGTGGATCTTTGCGAGTTTGCCACAGAGAGGTTAAGGAGAAAGTTGGCATTGGGTTAACTTGCGATTTAGCGATTATTCTTAATGGCATTAGCTAGTAGCAATCTAAGGATTACTTTAGATGACACTTAATAAACAGCGGGCTGAGCAGATTACCTATTGGATTTTATTCGCTGTATTATTCTATTATACTTTTATTTTGTTGTAGATGTGTTTTTCTGAGTATTTTATGTTCAGGGTGGAAGAGTTGGGAGAGGTCTTCTTATCAATTTTATTGTTCTAAGAGGTATTGCCCCTAAATGGTACTGGTGGCCGAAAGTTTTTTAATCAAGCACATATTTTCCTTTAGACCCTTTCTTTTTTATCAAGGCCAATTCAAGGTTAAGTTGCATTCCCTTTGGTTAGATATTGTCTTAGTTTCTTTGGGATTCTCTTTTTGTTATCTCTCTTTTCAAGTTTACTCTCAACAAGGACTGTGTGGTATAGTAGTTTTGGGTGAGGTAGTCCTCGTCTATCTCACATTGTGTTTTTGGCTTTTGGGTTTACTTGTCACATGAGTCTCATGCATTGCATTATACATACTTATTGCATAGACAAAAACCTAAAAAAGATTTGAAAACTTTTCGAAATGTCACGCCAAAACAAGCATTTAGATTCACATATTTTGTCTCTCACTGTTGTCCTAAGAGTGTGAGATACCTAATATAGCATTGTAGGTTGCGGGCTCCATCATGCATAGGGAGTCTATGTTTAATTGTCTTGATAAAGACACCGATGACTATGACTCACATGATACCTAGCTAAGCATATCGAAAGTAGCTATACACATGTTTTTAAAAGCGCTTGTGTATGCCTTCGTAGGCTTGAAGACTCTACTTGAAACTGATGTTGTAAGCTTGACTATTGCACTTGTCTCTTGAAACACTCCACTACTATCTTGACGTGCTATAGCATCGAACTTACAGTCTCTCTTGCATATGGGCAGCTTGCAAAGTAGACATCAATACGATGAGCTCTCATACTTTTGGGTATCTGCTTATCCATCTCATTAATAATACCTTATTACGACTACAATGGCATCTTGCTCGCTCGGTACTACTGGTTGAATATCCCCTTACCAATCTTTGGAGCCACCTTATATTGATTTATGCTTGTGTGAGACTCTTATTGATACGCCTGTCTATGTGCAAAATTCTTGAGAGTATTGGAGCGACATAGGTCGTTGTTCTCCATCTTTGCTCAGCATTGGGCTCACTTGAGCTCAGCATATAGGGATGTGCGTGAGGTTTGTGTGCTTTTTGAGTTTAAGATCTTGGGTTTGAGAAAAGACATGAGTGGAAATGAATGAAGCAAAAGAGTGCTACTACAGAAGAGAAACCTAAGGACAAAGGAAATACAGAAATAAGCTCTAGCTGTGTCACTACGAAACAAGAGTGGGTGAAGATTAGTTAGAGCTAAATGTTATTAAAGATGAAGTCCTAGTTGGTTGTAAGTCAACAGAAAAAGATATAAGAGTCGTTCATGTGACTTGCCCGTGAGTGACTGAGATATGTGTTATCTTTGGGTTTGGGAGTGAAGAAGAGAAGGGTACGACTTGAGTCATCTAGGAAAGGGTAGTGTTGATGGGAATGCATCTAATGTATGCATGAATTGCTGCTTATCTTCGCATAAAGTTTGTTCCATATACTGATCAGACGCTCCCTATGTTTGAGTGATTACACTTTAAAGATGTATGAAACTTCTCTCTTCTTTCACAGACTAGAGCCATTGTCTCTACCAGACACAATGATTGAGATCAAGTCCGATGTTGCCAAGATGACATTCACCTTATTCTGCTTGCTTAATAAATGTGAGAGTTGTGTTGAAAGACTTTGTTAATATGTGATGAGTGAGATGACTTTGTGATAAAGATATTGATGTTGATGGATAGGCTTCTCGAGAAGACTAGAGAGTGTACTAAGAAAGCAATTGTTCATGCGCTACTCTATCGCTATGTTTCTTTATGGATGTCATGTTGACGGTCTAAGAAGTGTTTACTTTTAGCTTACAGAAGCTCCCATGTCTAGCGATTTCCACATCTTGTTCTTGAAAGTTTACTTGTGGACAAGTAAAGAGACAGTATTGAGTTGATATCTCCTTGATTTTGATGTGTTTTAGATTCATATTTTAGCTTATTATGTGTATATGCTCTAGTTGCATTTTAGATGTTATATTGCCGATTTGCATCAATATTTGCATGTTTTCATGGTGTGAGAGGTTGGAGTGAAGTTTATGGAGCCAAATAACGTCAATGCATGCAACATTCAAAGATGACTGAAATGTACTAGTGACCGCGCCGCGGCTCGCTCCGCACGACTGGCATAACTGTCAGGTCCGCGCGTGATCGACGAAAAACGAATCAGGGATGTCACGCGGGCTGCCACGCACGAGGCTACCCATGGAGGTCAGGCAACTCGGCCCGCGGAAAATGGACAGGATTTGCCGCGGGCGCCACCGCGCAGGGCGCTAGGAGGGTCGCGGCTGAATAGAAAGAGCACCGGCGGGCTACTGTCGCCCGCGCGCGCCATCACCGTAGGCCGCGCAACGGGGCTGACTTTTACTCACTTTGTATTTGGTTTATGTCTTCTCTGGGTCTTGATTAATACTCGGTATTGTGCATGACCAGTCTGCGACGTTTTAACGTGCTATCCTATACCAATATCTCCCGCTTAAGCTCACCTATCTTTAGGATCTTATCACGGCAAGTGCTCATTCTCTGAGCTGACTCTCGTAATAAGTGTCTAAACGCTTGAGACTCTCTCTCTGGGAAGTGCTTTTTGATATTAGGTACTATCATCTTTCATCAGTTTTGTGGTTCTCTCTTGCTCATTAGTCATGATTAGCCTATAATGCTCTCACATAGATTAAGGTTTATCATGGAACGTGTTATTGAGTAGTCACACTTTGTGATCTCATGGAGTTGATCAGTAGATTAGGGGAGTGATTAGTGTGATGCTCGTTAGCGATGATATCTTGCTTGAGTAACATTGATTCTCTCACTGCTTGTTAACGTGTTCTCTAATGCTAGTTCGACCACGCTTCCCTTTAGGGTGGACAGAGGTGTCTGATCTATGATCCTTTAGACATTTTCTGCACTGGCAACTAGTGCTTGTTGACACAATGTGCTGAGACCAACTTTGGATATTTAGGGACTCGTACGCATGATGAATAACCCTCTTGTGATAATGGACCTTCGTGATTGTGACGTGCCACTGCTACGAATGCGTATGTAGGTCATCTCTAGTCGATGCATCGGCATATACTTGACGTGTTAGCCATGACATGATTGATGGCTTTTTTAATGCTTGTATTAGCATAGGAGGGGAAGTTTATTGCGCCATGCCTCTGTGGGGATGTCAGGACTCACTGTTTATTTATTGGTAGTTCTACGACTATACTTGGAAGCTCTGGGATTTTTGGATGCTGGGTTTGTTTGTTGAACACTGGAACCTAGCAGGACGTGAACTGTGTCCACCCGATCGCGATACTCATCACGTCATAATTTCGCCCATACGGGGTATCTCATCTTTAGCCCTATAGATTAATAGATTAGGTTCTCTGCACTTCTCTCTAGATTGGACTGAGATCACTACGTCGCTTTATATTCTCACGGCAAGTTTAGGGCTTGTTCTTTTATATTGCTTAGATTACGACAGTTTGTGTATTCTTAGTGTTATAGTATGATATGAGTCTCTTGTGGATTCAGATCTAAGTGCTGGTCATCTGGATCAGATTATACTACAGCACCACCCCTTCAGCTCTCATTGTGGATAGCGTGCATCATTAGGTTAATCTGGCGTGTGGTACAAAACGCAGTGATCTATGGACTCTGTCTCCGTATTCTCGTCTACGTCTTTTTTCCAGTTTGGCACATCATATTTTTTGTATTCACTTTAAGTAAGAGTCCAGTCAACTCAAATTTACAATCGTAATACATATCTCTCTTGATATTGTTCATCTTATTATAGAAGATGTGACGATTCTCTAATCCTCTCATCGTCGAGGGACTGATACGCATTAAAAGTTTACATCAGTCTCGAGTGACATCTCTTATTTATAATACCAACACATACCCTACTCATGATAGTGTAGTTACTTTCTCTTGTTAATCTTCTGTAATCTTTGAGACTTGTGTAAAATAATCACCATTAAGATTTTAATTGCATTTGTAAGTGCAGTAATATTTATGTGCCTCTTCTGGAACATTTTATATATATATATATATATTATATATATATATATATATATATCTTCCTTTTCAGCATTCAATAAGCTTCTATATATTTATGACACTATATTTATTTCATCTTAGATGAGAAAAGTTTTTTTTATTTTCATATTTTATTTTTCCAACTTCAACTGAGAATATGAATTCTAAGAAAAAACTCTTCAGTTTTAACTTTGGCCTATATCCATATCCACATTCACTTCAAGGAATGGAGTATACCCAACAAGATATAATTTATGATTTTTCATCAACTCATTATTTTGTTCAGTCTCAATGAGATGTGATATAAGTTCAAAATATTTCTTACATATTTTTTTGTGTGTAAATGTGTCTAAAGATACCATGACTTGCAATGAAAATTTAACTTTAAATTAATTCTCAAACTAGCACTACGAGAAAAAAACTAAATTACTACGGAGGATTTTGTGAGAATTGCGTCTTAAAATTTAATGGTGAAATAACTCATCGGTTTTATCTGTTTGGAAAAATATCTGTCATAAATTCCTCAGTGAAGGCAACGAATGTTGAAAAAATCTGACGTACATAGTCCCGATGAAATATCACGAAAAAATCCATGCGAAACATCCATCGTTAAATTTTAGGCATATACTTCCGACGACGTTTTTTTGTCAGAAAAATATCCGTTGAAGAAATTATTTGTAAAAATGTTTCCAATTAAAATTGGGGTGTTGGAAATTTATCTCGGTGATATTGCTGACGAAATACTTTATTAGTTTATTTTATTCTAATGACATAGTTTTCGTACAAATAAATTCCTGATGAATAATTTTATTGGTATTTTTCTGATGGTTATTATCCATCTAGAATATATTAAAAATATTATTTTTAATTTTCATATTTTTATTTAAAATTCAATATTAATATTATTTAATTTATTGTTTTAAAAAAATAAAATGTAAATTTGAAAGCAATATTTAAATGTGAAATGATACATATAAGTTTTATAAAATGAAAAACAACATTTAAAAGTTTTTAAATATACATAAATACTAAAATTCGTTTGGTAACAAATTATCTCATCTTCTCCATCATGACCTGTTCAACCTCTGAGTTTCCGGCACTTGAGCATGGTTTTCCGCCCATTTGAACTTGTTTTTTGGCCATTTGAGCAAGGATTATAACATTTCTCCAAATCTGTAATCCGCCCATCCTTATTCCTCAACTGATAGGCCTTGTATTTATGAAACTTGTCGAAGTGAGCGACACATTTTTGCTGACATCGCGGCTTCACCGTGTTGTCTTGCTAAAGAGATTTGGATTTTCTCAGACAATATTTTTCTCTCTTCAAAGTCAGCGCGACAGTATCATTCTCGAACACCAACTTCTTCACTATCGCCTTAAAAGCTCCCAAGGCATTCTCAGATTTAGCAAGCTCTTTCGTCGCTGATTTGAGCTTGGTAACGCTTGATTATTTTATAGCTATGTTTTCGTCAGCCATTTCAGAAAAGGTCTTCATTTTTACTTTGGCCTTTATGAATTTGCTCCACTTTGACCTTTAAGCTCTTCCTCAGCTTTGCAAAGATCAGCAGTTCTTTGTCCCAAGGAAGTCTCGTATGTTGATTTAAGCTAGATAATAATTAAGGTTACAAGTTATCCTAATGAGTTTAGGAAGATTGAGGGTTATCTATAAGATATGTTTCCTAATGAGTTTAGGAGTTTATAGGTTTTATATAAAGGTGATGCTAACCTGTGACAAAACGTGAGAGATTTGGAGAAGCTTTAGTTTTTGTGTTAAGTTTTCTAAAGCTATAATAAAGTGAGTCTTTATATTTGGTTTGTGTGTGTGTACGATTTCAATAATTGGTATCAGAGCAATATTGGAATCGAGGGAAAGCATTCAGAGACCGAGAACAAAGTCTTTGTGAGGAGATAAAAAAACATGGGAGACTTGGTCGCAGTAACTAAGACGAAGGATAGTGTTCCATCGTCAATACAATGTCCAATGCTCAATACTATTAATTACACAGTATGGAGTATAAGGATGAAGGTGGCGCTTCAGGTACACAAGGTCTGGGAAACGATAGAACCAGGAGAAAAAGACGTTGAGAAAAACAATATGGCTCGAGCACTCCTCTTTCAATCGATACCAGAAACCCTAATTTTTGCAAGTTGGCAATCTTGATACCTCAAAAGAAGTATGGGAAGCAATAAAGATGAGGCATGTGGGAGCTGACAGAGTTCGTGAGGCAAGGTTACAAACCTTAACGGATGAATTTGGAAGAATAAAGATGAAGGACACAGACACAATTGATTGAGTTCTCAGGAAAACTTGCAGAGATCTCTTCCAAGTCAGCAGCCCTAGGAGAAAATATCGACGAACCTAAGCTTGTGAAAAAGTTCTTGAATAGTCTTCCGCGAAAAAAATACATCCATATCATAGCTGCACTCGAACAAGTTTTAGATTTAAATACAACCAGCTTCGAAGACATTGTCGGAAGATTAAAAGCCTATGAGGAGAGGATTCAAGAGAACGACCAACAAGAAATCAGGGGAAGCTTATGTACGCAACCATGGACCCTCAAAACCAAAACCATCAAGACAATTACAGTAGAGGCAGAGGACATGGTGGACGATTTAATAACAGAGGAAGAGGGCGTGGAAGATACAATAATCAGCGTGACTGGAGACAGGGCAGAGACGCGTCGAAAGTAGTGTGTTCCGTGTGATAAGACCGGACATTACATGTATAACTGTCCCGATCGATTGCTTAAACTCCAAGAAACACATGAGAATGAAAACGAAAGCACACATGAAGCTGATGAGTTAATGATGCAAGAAGTAGTATATCTAAATGAGGAGAAAGTCATACCAAGCAAGTTCGAGTCACATTCTGATAAAGACAACATATGGTACTTAGACAACGGAGCAAGTAACCATATGACTGGAAATCGTGAATATTTTGCAACGATTGACGAAAAGGTCATGGGAAAAGTGAGGTTTGGAGATGACTCACGAATAGATATTAAAGGGAAAGGATCAATTCTTTTCGTTGGCAAGGATGGCAAAAGGAAAGTACTAGCTGACGTTTATTTCATACCCGATTTGAGGAGCAATATCATTAGTCTTGGCAGGCAACAGAGTCTGGTTGCGATGTCAGAATGAAGGATGACTATTTGATGTTATATGATCGCAATGGTAACCTGCTAATTAAATCAGTAAGGTCAAAAATCGACTTTACAAGGTGGCTATGGATGTTGAAAACAACAAGTGCTTACAGCTCAAGAAGACTGGTGATTCAATTATATGGCACGCAAGACTCGGACATGTTGGGATAGAAACCATGAAAACAATGATAAACAAAGACATCATCACAGGTATACCTAATATATCTATCGAAAAAGAAACTTGTGCTTCATGTCTTCTAGGAAACAAACTCGGCGTGTATTTCCCAAGGCAACAACGTACCGTGCTTCAAACATCCTCGAGCTGGTTCACGGAGACCTCTGCGGACCCATATCTCCTCCAACTGCGGCAAGAAACAAGTATGTGTTTGTTTTGATTGATGATCATTCTAGATATATGTGGACAATTTTATTAAGGGAGAAGAGCGAAGCGTTTGATAAATTCAAGAATTCAAGAGTCTTGTTGAGAAAGAGACTGGAGCTGTGATTAAAACTCTAAGAACTGATCGAGGCGGTGAGTTCACTTCCCAGGAGTTTCAAGTTTTCTGCGAAAATCAAGGAATACAAAGACACCTAACTGCACCATACTCACCGCAACAGAATGGAGTTGTCGAGAGGCGTAACAGGACACTAATGGAGATGACTAGAAGCATCATGAAGCATATGAAAGTGCCAAATTATTTATGGGGTGAGGCAGTAAGACATTCGACTTATCTGATCAATCGATTGGCAACAAGAACCTTGAAGATAAAAACCCCATATGAAAGTTTTAAGAAGAAGAAGCCAAACGTACAACACCTGCGCGTTTTTGGTTGTACTTGTTACGCAAACCAGAGACGCCACACCTAAGAAAGCTTGATGATAGGACACGAGTGCTGGTGCATCTTGGTGTGGAGCCAGGAACAAAAGCTTATCGTCTATACGATCCACTGGTTCGCAAGGTGGTTGTTAGCAGAGATGTAATCTTCGACGAAAATAAAAGTTGGGATTGGAGAGCCGAGAGAAGTGAGGCGATTAGTGAACAGAGTGTGATAACGTTTCCTAGTTTTGATGTTGATCGTGCGAGTGTTGCCAATGAAGAAGACATTGACGTTGGTACTGCTAATAATGAAGAAAAACATAGTGACGAGGAAGAAGAAGAATCAGAAACAGAAGAACAACCGATACTGAGAAGATCGTCCAGAGAAACAATACGACCTAGCTACTTAGATGACTATGTCTTGATTGCTGAAGAACATGAAATCAAGCGCATACTATTCCTTGTTAATGAGGAACCATGGGACTGGAACGAAGCAAAGGTCGAGAGAGTGTGGAGAGAGGCTTGCGAAGAAGAAATCTCGTCTATAAAGAAGAACAAAACGTGGACTCTCGTTGAACTTCCTAATGGTTGCAAGGCAATAGGATTAAAGTGGGTTTTTTAAGATTAAACGCAACGCAGACGGAACCCATAAGCAAGTACAAGGCTCGGCTAGAGGCAAAAGGTTATGTGCAGCGTTATGGCATAGATTTGAAGAAGTTTTTGCCCCTGTAGCAAGGATAGAAACCGTACGAGTCATCATAGCATTGGCAGCCTCGAATTGCTGGGAAATTCATCATCTCGATGTTAAGACTGCGTTTCTTCATGGAGACTTGACAGAGGAAGTATACGTCACACAGCTTGAAGGGTTCAAGGTTAAAGGGAGTGAGAACAAGGTGTACAGATTGCATAAGGCCCTTTATGGCCTACGGCAAGCACCAAGGGCCTGGAATCTCAACTTAATTCGATTCTGAGAGAATTGAAGTTTGCTAAGTGTGTTAAAGAGCCATCAGTCTTTAAAAAGCAAACAAAGGAGTATCTTTTGCTGGTTGCGGTTTATGTGGATGATTTGCTTGTTACAGGAACCAATCTCGACGCCATACAAGAGTTCAAGAGAGAGATGACAACTAAATTTGAAATGAGTGATTTAGGAAAGCTTACCTACTATCTTGGTATCGAAGTAATACAATCTAATAATGGTATAACACTAAAGCAAGAGAGGTATGCGACCAAAATCTTAGAAGAAGCAGGTATGGGAGAATGCAATGCGGTTCATATACCAATGGACTCTGGACTGAAGTTGTCAAAGGCGTTAGAAGAAGAAGGAGTCAATGAGAAAGATTTCAGGAGAAACATAGGGTGTCTTCGCTATCTGATACATACTAGGCCTGATCTTGCTCAATCAGTTGGAGTACTAAGTCGATATATGCATGATCCGAAGACTTCACATGGAGCTGCTTTGAAACAGGTTTTGCGATATTTACGTGGTACTTGTTCACTCGGCCTTCACTATAAGAACGATGGCAAAAGGGGACTTGTTGGCTATAGTGACAGCAGTTACAATGTGGATCCTGATGACGGGAGAAGCACAACTGGGCATATCTTTTACCTAAATGAGTGTCCCGTTACTTGGTGTTCTCAAAAGCAAGAGATTGTTGCTTTATCTTCTTGCGAGGCAGAGTTTATGGCGGCAACTGAGACTGCAAAACAGGCACTGTGGCTTCAAGAGTTACTTGAAGAAATCAAGGGTGGAGTAGCTGGAAGAGCTGTCATTCGTGTAGACAACAAGTCAGCGATCGCGCTCTCAAAGAATCCCGTCTTTCATGGAAGGAGCAAACATATTCACACAAGGTTTCATTTTATAAGAGAGTGCGTTGAAGATGGGTTAGTGGACGTGGAGTATGTAGCTGGAAGTTTACAAAAGGCTGATATTTTAACTAAAGCACTTGGAAGAATCAAGTTCAAGGAGATGAGGGATCTCATTGGAGTTCAAGATGTGAATGAAGGTGATTTCAAGCTTAAGGGGGAGAATGTTGATTGAAGCTAGATAATAATTAAGGTTACAAGTTATCCTAATGAGTTTAGGAAGATTGAGGGTTATCTATAAGATATGTTTCCTAATGAGTTTAGGAGTTTATAGGTTTTATATAAAGGTGATGCTAACCTGTGACAAAACGTGAGAGATTTGGAGAAGCTTTAGTTTTTGTGTTAAGTTTTCTAAAGCTATAATAAAGTGAGTCTTTATATTTGGTTTGTGTGTGTGTACGATTTCAATATCGTAGTCTATCATCATGACATTTATATGAGCTGCCTTCTAGATTATTTAAAGAGTTAAAAACGAGATTGACAAGCACACAAAGGAGAGAAAAGAACTAAAGTACCATAATCCTGCCATTACTCGGTATTTTTCTGAAGAACAGATCGGAGGAGTTGATGAAAATCGGAAAAAGGGTGTGGGATGATGCCTAAGAAAGAGACGATTTTGATAATGGTGTGCCTAGGAAAATAGAAAATGAATAGAAACAAAGATTTTGATCTCTATTTATAGAAGATGTAAAAGCATCTCCAATGCAGATTCTAATTTCTGGATTCTCAATATATATAATTTTACAAGAAACTCAACCCAAAAGTTTTCTCTAGAGATACTTTGATTTGAATTTCCAGTAAAGTTAAAAACTCTATAATTAAATATTAGTATTAATATATACATACACATATATGTATTTTGAAAACTCTCGGAACTAGTATCCTTCACTGTGCTCTAATGCATTTCACGAGGAAACACAATCATTAGGCATAATAAACCTAAAGGGTGATATATTTCCACTCCCCAAAACAAAACTGGGTCATGGTTTAAGTTGGCCTAGCCGGATCAAACCGAGACATCTAGGACAGTTTTCTCACCCACATTTTCAAAATTCACTAGAGAAAAGATTCTACAAGTAAAATGGAATGCATCACAAAGATCACTTCCTTCGTATGTTAGCCGAAATGAAGATTCAATATAATAAAATACATAAAAATGTTACAGTACAAAAAACAAGGGGGCCAAGTACTATGAAGACAACAAGATTGTGTAAACTAAAGGTTTGTCAGGTTCACGTCAATACCCCCCCCCCCCCCCCCCCCCCTTCTCTTTTTCAACCAAGCTTTCTGGAACCTTGTAGGATTCATGCCTTACCCAAGCGCCGAAGAGTGGAAATTTTCTCAGGGGTCATTCATTGTGATGTTTGTACCGAACTGATTGACAACTGAACGAGGAGGCTGCATTGGATTCATGACTGAGTCCGGTAGGGGCAAATGAACAAGATCATTCTTCTCTATCTCAGTGACTACCATCTCCCCGATCTCCTTGTTGAACACGCCTCATACTTTCCAAGCTCATCCATTATAGTCTTAAGAATTTCTATACCTTTGGCGCTAAGCTTCTCAAGGCACCTCATCGTCCTAGACACCTGGATCAGTAGAGACAACTTCTTCACCACCACTTACTCTGAAAACATGTTTTTTTTAGTGGGAAAACATGTTTTATTTTTGTTTTGGAGAGAAAACATGTTTTTACGATTTTGGCTGGAAAACATGTTTTTGCGGTTTTGGTGGGAAAACATATTTTGAGTTTTTGTTATTTTTGCGGAAAATGCGTTTTTGCGATTTTGTCATTATTGTGAGTTAAATATGATACTAGGTTTAGGTTTATTATTTGTGAATTATATCGAGAGTATAATAGATATTATACAAATTTGACAGAACCAACTCCATTCAGATGGTTCAATTTGGATCAGCTGGCTAATTTTAAAAATTAAGCCAAAATTTATAAAACCCATCTGGATGACCCATTCACATATGATTTGCAATTTAAAATCTAAACAAACAAAACTCCCATCTCCATCCAGATGGCCCATCTAGATGATGAAACAAACATGCCCTAAGTACTTGCCAATTTTTTTCCATATGAGCTGTGCATTTGGCCCTCATCTAGGTCTTTACCCCCACAACGAATTCCATACATGCAAGTCGTTAAATGATTGGTCTCAAATTACAGAAGGTGGGCGACAAAGGCTTCTCCGACTCTAGTGCATGGATTCTTGTCCTCACATCGTTAACCTCTTTGGCATCTACAACTAGTTTTCCTTGGCCTTTGATAGGTGTGCAAAGCATCTGATCTCTTTCAGTGGCAACCTCCTCGGAACATCTCATCTTTCAGCTTGGTAAGCTTTTTACCCCGAGCCATGGCTAATTGGATTGCCCTCTGCAAATCGCCTTCCTTTGTTTCCAAAGCAGACTCATACCCGCTACAATATAATTTATGTGGGTGACATAGTGAAATACATCTGTAAGGTTTTGAACTTCAGCATGGGCCAGCCACATCAACACTTAATGCGCCAAGAAAAACTTGCACGACCACTCCAGCAGCTTTACCTCGTCACACACACACATATTTAAGGGGTGATCAATATGTGATTAGAGAAAGTAGAAAACACATAAAGTTTACAGCAACAAGAATCAGATCAATCAGTTCAGTAAGCAAGAGAAAGGAGACAACAATACAAGATAAATAGCTTAGACCTAAGTCTATTTTATATAAGGGTTTTGTTGTATTCTCTAGCTTGGAGTATTTGGTTCTTTTGTAAAACAAACTATCTAGCACACTAATTTGGTGTTGCTAGAGTCTCTTTGATCTAGTGGACTTTGGAAGCAAGAGTTCTCCCACGAGACGTACCAGTTAGAGGCTGGGATCTCGTTAAGTTGATTGTGTATTTACTTTCAAGTCTAGTTCTAGGTCACAGTTAACTTGAATCCTAAGTAAACCTAATTTTAATCTCTACAAGTGGTACCAGAACTTCTAGGTTGTTAAGGTTACTTAGGAGAGAGAGAGACTACCAGATCCATAAGCGATGTCCAATACACGCATTGAGGTGGATCGATTTGCTGGTATTGGTGATTTTGTACTATGGAAAGTACGGATGCTTGCACACTTTGGAGTGCTTGGTTTGAAGTCTATCCTTACTAATGAAAATATATATTAAAGGATGGGTCCGATGCTAAGGATGAACCAAGTAAACTGGAAAGGGATTAGCTGGAATTGTTGAAATTGCACCAGTTATAGATCCAGTTAAGTTTGAGAAGTCAGAGAAAGCAAAATACCTGATTGTGCTAAATGTTGGGAACAAGGTCTTAAGAAAAATAAAACATTATGAGACTGTTGCTGCAATGTGGAGTACACTGGATAAGTTGTACACCGAGACCTCGTTGCCCAATTGGATATATCTACAGCTCAGGTTCTATATTTTGAAGATGTCTGAATCTAAAACTATTGATGAGAATGTGGATGAATTTCTGAAGCTAGTGGCGGATTTAAGCAATTTGCAAGAAGAAGTTCAAGCCATTTTGCTATTAAGCTCATTACCTAATAAATATGATCAACTCAAAGAGACTCTTAAGTATGGGAGAGACACTTTAATCTTGAATGAGGTTACTGGGGCTGCTATGTCCAAGGAAATAGAGCTGATCGAGAGTGGCAAGTTTACAAGGTTTGGTGGAGAAGGTCTAATGGTCGAGAGAGGAAAATCAGACCGACGACCAGACAAAGGCAGTGGCAAATACTATAAAGGCAGATCTAAGAGTCATTTTGGAAGACGGAGTCACATCTTAAGTACAATAAAAATAACAAGGGATGTTTCATATGCGAAAAAGAGGGCCATTGGAAGCGTGAGTACCCTGACAAGAGATCATTCAAACCACAAGACTTTCTGCTAATTTAGCAGCAGAATCACATGAAACATTAATCCTCATAGTCAACACTCAAGATACTAGGGAAGAATGGGAAATGGATTCAGGATGCTCGTTCCATATCACATATGACAAGAGTTTCTTATTTGACTTGGAATAATTCAAGGGAGGCAAAGTGTTATTGGCTAAAAACACACACACAACAACATTCAGGGGATTGGAAAGATCAAAATTCTAAATTTTGATGGCTCAAGCGTGATCCTAAAAGGTGTTAGATACATGCTAGGAATGAGCAGGAATTTGATCTCTTATGAAATGTTGGAGACTTCAGGATGTCGGTATGAAGGAAAGGATTTGATGATTAACTTCTACAAAGATGATAGAAAGGTAATTTCAGGAAAATATCACCAAGGTCTGCACTATCTTTAAGGGATAGTATTGAAAATGGAAGCTTATCTTTGAACGGAATATGACTAATGTTTGGAATTAACGCCTCGGTCATATGAGTCTTAAGAACATGCCCAAGCTGGTCAAAATGGATATATCACAAACAAGGAAGTTAAGGAATTGGACTTCTGCGAACACTGTATTATTGGTAAGTCACACAAGCAAAGTTTTCCTAAAGCAAGACATGTGAGAAAAACGATATTAGAGTATGTTCACTCGGATATTTGGGGTTCTCCATCCACGCCAGATAGTCATGCTGAAAGCAAGTATTTTGTAACTTTTATTGATTATTTTTCAAAGAAAGTCTGGATTTATTTCTTGAAAACTAAAGATGAGGTATTCACGAAGTTCAAAGAATGGAAGGCTGAAGTTGAAACTAAAACAGAGAAAAGATTAAATGTTTAAGAACTGATAATGGTTGGAGTTCTGTAATAAACAATTTGAAGATTACTGCAAACATGTTGGGATCAAAAGGCACAAAACCTGCACCTACAACCCTCAATAAAATGGAGTGTCCGAAAGAATGAACCAAACTATTATGGATAAGGTGAGGTGCATGTTAGCCGAATCTGGTCTAGATCAAAGTTTTTGGGCAGAAGCAGCTTCTACAACTATCTATTTGATTAATCGATCACCTAATTCTACTCTAAACTTATAATTACCTGAAGAATTTTTGTCAGGGTCTAAACCACAACTGGGACATCTTAGAATGTTCTGTTGTTCGGCATTTGTTCATATTACTGAAGAAAAGACAGGATCTAGAGCTCTTAAGGGAGTCTTCATGGGATATTCTATGGGAACAAAAGGATATAGAGTCTCCATACCACAAGAAGGAAGATGTACGACGAGTAGGAACGTTTTTTTTAATTAGGAAGAGCTATTCAAAGATATTGTGGCTAAGGGAGACGATTATCCTAAGGTGACCAATGAGAAAAAGAGCAATGAGAAAAGAAATCTAAGAAGAGAGTATCTTTTAGTGATTTAATCAGGGAACCTTCTCTTTCTTCAGAATCCGAAGATTCACCTGATCAAGGAGGACAAGAAGAATCATCAGACAGCTCTAGTAACTCCAGTGATCAAGAACATTATCCCGATATTGAGAGTGATAACACTGATACGACTCTTGATACATATATTCTTGCGTGTGATATGGAAAAGAAAAAGAATGTGAGACCACCATCTCGATATGAAGATGGAAACTTTGTAGCTTACCCGCTCAATGTTATTGAGGACTTGGAGATTGATGAACCTAAATCCTACGTAGAAGCTATGAGATGCAAGGAAAGAAAGATGTGGAAAGCTGCAGCAGAGGAAAAAATGGAATCTCACATGAAGAAAATAACTTGGGATCTCACTAATAAACCTGCTAATGCAAAGCTTATAGGGTGTAAATGGATTTTTAAGCTAAAGCCATGGGATTCCAGGTGTTGAGGATGAGAGATACCAGGACAGACTGGTAGGAAAACGGTTATTCTCAAAAAGAAGAGATTGATTATAACGAGATTTTCTCTCCAACGGTAAAACATGTCTTCGTAAGGCTTATGTTATCAGTTGTGGTGAGCCTAGACTACGAATTGGAACAGATGGATGTCAAGACCACTTTCTTACATGGAAAATTAGAGGAGAGGATTCTTATGACTCAACCTGAAGGTTTCATAAAACCAGGGACATAGAATAAAGTATGCATGTTAAGGAAGTCTATAGATGGTTTGAAAAAATTTCCAAGGAGATGGAATCAACGATTCGACAAATTTATGAAAGATCAACTACTCGACAGAAGCAGTAAAGATCCATATGTCTATATGAGGGATATTCAAACTGATAAGGCTATTTACCTACTCTTATATGTCGATGACATGTTAATCGCATTAGGGAATAAGAGAGTTATCAGGGACCTAAAGGAAAAGCTTAACAGTGAATTTGAAATGAAAGACATGAGAAAGGCTTCTAGAATATTGGGCATGGATATCATCAAAGATAAAGAGAGAGGAACATTAATTCTATCTCAAGGAAAGAACATGGAAAAGGTCTTAAGAACGTTTAGAGTGCAGGATGCTAAGGCTGTCATTTCTCCAACATCGTCACAATTTAAAATCAAGAGTTTGACAGAGGAAGAATGGAAAGAACATGCAGTACATATGGAAAGGATTTCCTATGCAAGTGTCGTAGGAAGCCTAATGTACGCTATGGTCGGTTCAAGGCCAAACCTAGAATTTGCAGTAGGATATATCAGTCGCTTCATGAGTAAACCATGAAGGGACCACTGTCAGCAGTCAAGTGGGTTCTAAGGTACTTAAAGGGAGCATTTGATTCAAACTTAACATTCAAAAAACATTCTACATTTAAACTAGAAGGTTATTCAGACTCAGATTATGCTACAGATATAGACATGAGGCGAGCAGTTACAGGTTATGTATTTCAGATTGGAGGTAATACTATCTCATGGAAATCATGCCTACAATCAGTTGTTGCTCTATCTACTACAGAGGCATAGTACATGGCAATGAATGAAACAACTAAAGAAGCAATCTCGTTAAAATTTCTATGCTCAGAGTTGGGTTTCAAGCAAGATAATATTAAACTCAATTGCAATTCACAGAGTGCCCTAAATCTAGCAAGGAATCCAGTTCATCATGAAAGAACTAAACACATAGATACCAAGTTTCATTCATTTAAGACTAGTAGCAACAGGCGATATCAGTCTAAACAAAATACATACTACTGTCAATCCTGCGGATTTTCTAACAAAGATAGTAGCTGGTCAGAAGTTCCAGCTTTGCTGTGAGCTTTTGAACGTCCACTAATTGGGCAAGCGGTAGCTCCAGGTGACTCAAATGCATTGATTCCATCCTCGCAAATCACAAGTAAAACATGAGTTAGTGATTACGACTGAGAATCAAAAGGAAAACTTGAAGTACGTGACAAAGGAATAGGAATCACCTGGACCATAAGCAGATCGAGAAGAGGTCTCGGTTTGGGTGGAGGATTTGAAATTATCAAACAGTCACGGGTTTGAGGGTTAGAAGAACGGGTATTTTTTTATTCAATCTAAGGTCCGAGGAGTTAGAACCGTCACCAAACATCTCAGGGAAAGTATAACCGACATACAACCCACAAGATGTTTGTAAAAACTTGATAAAGTTACAAAGAAAAAGAAAAGGTGGGGAGGGGCTTACCAGAAGGACAAAGAAGTATGTTGACATCCTATTGAGATGAATTGGTTATTAAATCGAACTAAATGTTTAAAGAGTGCGAACAAAAGGAATCATCACAAAGTTCAAATCGATTCCAGAAACACCTAAGGATTAGATCAGAGTAGATCGAAGACATGCAAAGAGTTTTTTTTTGAAGCAGATTCATACCTCATGTTGTCGAAGCGGTGGAACATGAAGGTGGAGCTCGAGTCATGTTGGCGAAGGTGATTGATCGCCGAAGAAAGACATGCAAGAGACAAGAAAGCAAGAATCAGTAAACTTCAAGAAGAATTTTTTTCGATTATCTTTGTGGATGATCCTAATCTCTAAAAACAAGAGAGATTATATGTACCCTAAAGATAAATAAGAGAAGAAGTGAAGTCATCACGGCTTTATCGACCGGAATCTCCTCCCGGTGAAGCTTCGAGTTCGTGTGGAGGCGAAGTTTCGTGAGGAAGAGAGAGAGAAGTGAAAGGTAAAGACTGATTCTTATTTTTAGACAAAGAGACCAAGGAGGGTTTGTCAGGCAGAAGGTTTCATGGGCTGGACAGATGGGCTTAAGTCAAAAGGTGGAGATTTGTGAGGTTTTGAACTTCAGCATGGGCCAGCCCACAGAACACTAATGGGCCAAGACAACTCGTAAGCCCACTCCAGCAGCTTTACCTCGTCACCACACACATATTTAAAGGGGTGATCAATATGTGATTAGGGAAAGGCCGAGAAAACACATAAAGTTACAACAACAAAAATCAGATCAATCAGTTTAGTATGCAAGAGAAAGGAGACAACAATACAAGATAAATAGCTTACACCTAAGTCTATTTTATCTAAGAGCTTGTTGTATTCTCTAGCTTGGAGTATTTGGTTCTTTTGCAAAAAAAAATATCTAGCACACTAATTTTTTGCTGCTAAAGTCTCTTTGATCTAGTGGATTTTGGGAGGCAGAAGTTCTCCCACGAGACGTACCAGTCAGAAGCTTGGAACTCGTTAAGTTGATTGTGTCTTTACTTTCAAGTCTAGTTCTAGGTCAAAGTTAACTTGAATCCTAATTAAACCTAATTTTAATCTCTACAACATCGAGGACATTGGTTAGAAATCACTACTTAAATAAAGCAAGGCTGAAAAAGACATATACTTACGGCGATTCTAAGTCACGATATGCCTCCAAGTTGGCCATGTCAGACACAACAAGAAGCTCCCTCGTGCCTGACCTAATCTGACAGAATAAGTCTGCACATTCCTCCTCGGTATTTACGAAATACATAGCATTGGAGTACGAAGATATCACGACACGGTGAGGAGCCCTTAGAAGAACAGCTTCCCATGCAGTTGTTGCAGAAGTGTTCAGTCTTTACGCAGATGTTTCCTCGACATTTTGAATTCTTTCAAGTGCGATGAAAGAGGAAATATATTCTTCTCTAGCAAGTGGATCTGGTTGAGAAATGATCTCAGAAGGCGCATAAGACTTCCCTCTGCATTTCTTTTGAAAACCTTCTTGGCGGAGCTCTTCCTCTTTCTATTCGCCAACTTTTTCGTTCGGGCTTTTCTTAGGAGAAATCTCAACAGGTAGCGCACTTAAGAGGAAACAGTTAAAGTTAGTTTTAAAGTTGTGTCTTTAATTTTATCATAAATACTATTTTTAAAAGTTTTCAAACTATCTCGTTAAGTTTCTTTCTATAATTATGTGTTTTTAATTATGCAATATGGTGTTTTTTGTAAAGATATCTCACTTTGAATATATTATAAATGTACTATCTTAATTTTTTTAGTGTAATGATGTTTTTATTAAAAATATATTGTAAATGTACATTCCTAGAATACTTACGTCAAGTTTGAAAGTCATGAGTATTTGTATAGATTTTAAATATATATATAATAATAGGTCATGAACATAAGGTTTTTCATTGTAAATCTTTTACAAAATCATTAAAATCGTAAAAAATTGTGTGAAGTTACTGACTACAAATTTCTTAGAAGATATTCAATTAAAACGTTTCATTTAGTGTTGAAAGATTAGTGTCTCTTTAAAAAATCTCATATAAGGTTGAAATATTTGTGTATAGAACGTTAAAAGGTTGTGTTTTTTTTCAATCATATAACTATTAAAAATGGTTATAAAATAAGGTGTGCATTTATAATTTTGTGTCTTTTCATTATATGTCAAAATTGTGTTTTCATTATGAAATAGGATTATCTCTTTTTTTTTAAACTGCCAAGTTATGAAATTGAATGTGTATCTATAATATGTAGAGATGAAATTATTTGACATAATTATGTATCTTTTTAACATGTAACTATTTGAAAAGTTGTGAAAAATGTTTAGATGTGTTTTTATCATAAAAATGCAACTTTAATCAAAAATGTGTGTTTCCATCAAGTTCAATGGGCTCAATTATGGTGAGTGCTCTAAATAGATCCAATTTACATTTGGTGTAACAACATTTGAATTCACCGTATTGAATGATGAAGAGGCCTCATTCCATTTCGGAAGTTAGCTCCAAATTTGAAAAAATCTCGGTGTAAGAGATGAGAGAAATCTAATAGGTTGAGTTTGAACCATACGAGGTAAAACGATGGTAAAAAATGTTAAATCATTGATACCTAATCATATAAAGGGAAGGAATTTATAGAGTAAATTTTAAGGAGCATTCATAGTCAGATTTGGTTGATATATAAGCCGACTATAGAAAATCTCATAAATGAGATAACTACAAAAAAGTTTAATTGGTCTCAACCAATCTATTATCACGTGATGTACATGTCTAATCTGACTTCTAAGGCAAAGACCTCGGGATTGAAGATTCATTAGCAGTTCCTGGTCTAATTCAATCATCAATTTTGTATCTTTTGAGTTTAGTTAATTGCAAGTGAATTACAACACCAATAATAATAATAATAATAGAATGTTAGGGAATTAAGTGCTATGTTTTTTCTAGAAGGAAAAGGAAGATGAAAGATAAAGTTGTTATCCTCATAAGTATTAGAAGTGTCATTTCAGCCAAAGAATCCCAAGTATAAAGAACAAAAGAAATGACAACTTTTTTTTGAAAGGACATTAATTATGAGAAATAAAGTTTTATTCTGTAATAAAAATGAGTCACTGCAAATAGGATTTTTTAAAAGCAATGATGGGGCTGACAAGGAAAGCAAACATTATAGTTTGTTGGCTATGAAATGAATCTTGTTAAAAAAATTTAATAATACTTAGATGATTGAAAGCAGAGAGATTAAGCATAACCCTCTAATGAAATATTTGCTTTCTTATAGTATCAAAGATTATGTTACATTTATAAAGAAATGATTGAGAGCTTGATAAGAATTAAATTTTCATCAATTGGATTTTAGTGATGTGTCATATTGTAAATATACTATATAAAACTAACTACCTGAAAATAGAAATTTCGTTACTATTATATTGACCTTGTAAAAGGTATAAATAATCCATTTCCATAAGTATTTCATTATAATTTTTTCATAAATTTATTAAAATGGTGAAGAAGAAAATTTGCTACCCACTTAAAAATCCTACAAAATATTCAAATCAAACATTGTCAACAAAAGTTACAGATATAATAATTAAAGTTTGGATAGAAAAAATTATAAAAAATAGTAAAGTTATTAGACTTAATTTTATTCTACTAGATGAAAAAATGTGGGCTAAGCTGAACGAAAAGGGTTTTTCCTGAGATAGGTTTTAAGGTTTATTTGCCAAATAACCACAAAAAAGTGAAATTTAGATTTTTGGGAAAGAGAGTAGAGAGAGATAAGATCAGAAAGTAAGAGGATGACTGTGTGTAACCGCAGCGGTTGCGGCTGCGGGTTACGGGCGTTTGCGGATGCGGGTAGTTACGGTTTTTATGAGTTATTAAGAGATTTGGACGACTGGTAAAATAGTTTAAAAATTGTTTGCCGTTTGCGGATACTTATGACTGGTTAACCACCAAATATAGCAGTTGTTAATATAAATGAACAATATTTATATT
This sequence comes from Moricandia arvensis, assembly GCA_905132765.1. NCBI lineage: Eukaryota > Viridiplantae > Streptophyta > Magnoliopsida > Brassicales > Brassicaceae > Moricandia > Moricandia arvensis. Next base: position 22,781 of record CAJHQP010009065.1, read on the forward strand.
TTATATAATTATAAAAATACTGAAAATCATATTATTATAATAAATATAAAATTATATTTATAAAATTATACTATTAATTTTAATAAAAATATAGAAATATTTTTCTTTAAAGTTTTATAAAACAAAATTTAAATATAATATATATAATTAGTATTTCTATTATTTCAATTTAAAATTTTAATTAAATATTTTTATTTTTTATTTATATAGTTTTTTTGATTAACCTCTCCGCTACCGGCGCCGCACCGCCAACACGCAGACTGAAAAACCAGCTTCTGAATTTTAGACAGGTTCTTTATAGCGGCATTTGAAGCAGATTTGTAGCGTTTGTCTCATGATTGTTAGCAAAACGCTAACAACCGCTACAACCGGCGCAAAAGGCCCCTCTGCGCGTTTCGCGGGCCTGCCGGTCCAACAATCGGTGGTAAGCCGGAGGAGAAAACCAGCGTCGCGCCTTAAGAGCGAGAGAGGGGAAATGTGATTATTTCGTCTACGATTTGTTTTCTCTCCTAGTCACTAGTATGCAATTTCTCCACAGTTTCCTATTTCTTTTTCAAATCTGACTATTTCTCTAATCGTGCATGTCTCATCAACTACATGATTCATGTCTATATTCCATACCTAGTATATTGTAATAAAAACAGTTAAATTGGATGTGTCTCGCTGTTTTTGATAGCCATGCTCAAACTGCATATATCTTCATCGCGTTAAATTAAAAGAAAGAATTTAAACAGACCAGATTTCAAAATTTTTTCTTCAATATGTCATATATTTCTGTTTTACAATCATGTGTTTTCTCTCTTAATATGCACATGACCTTTACAAATAAGCGTTTTCGTAAAAAGCTTCGTAGACATGTACTTTTTTCATTCTCTTTTAATTCTCAGCTGTTAGATTTTTACAGCGATTCACTCTTTCGGGTTCTCATTTTTCTCGTAAAAGGCCAACTCTACTATAATGATTGCTAGTAAACAGCGAAATGTTCACAGGTCCTCGTAAGTTTGTTACGGGCATCACATGGAATAATATTTCAAACTAATTTTAACAATATCCTTCACTCGCATTTAATGGTTTACTGAATTAAATATAGAGACAAATCTCTCAATATATCTAATTTTAGAAGCTCTTTTCTGCTTAGCAATAACATTTACGATGCACCAAAACAGCACTTTTCTAATCTGAAAATTTTCCATACTCTAATTTTTTATGATTGATTATAAAACCTCACCTCCAAAACCCATCTCTCTCGAGAATA
>CAJHQP010009066.1:0-24034 GCA_905132765.1 Moricandia arvensis
CTTGTTCAAAAATAAGTTATTTGTATCTATTATATTAAAACAGAGTCCTATTTGAAATTTACCGTGGCATATTTTTAATTTGGACCTATTGAACATGTTGTGACTTATCTATTAACTAACATTTATATTATTAGAAATCAAGTACAAAATTGGAATGTTTGGAAACATAGATATTAGACTAAATGAAAAAATGTTTGGAAACACGGATAGCAGATTAAATATTTTCTTCTATTTACATATTTTCATCCCATTTCTTTCTTATTTACATATTCTGCCAATATCATTTAAAATAATATATTTAAATTAATTAATTTCAATGGGTATATAAATTTGGTAAATTAATAAAACAAACTATAATTTTTATTTTTTTATTATAACAAAATCTGTTGAGAAATAATCTAACAAAATTTTATTTAAAAATTTAAATATTTTTTTAAAATTATACATTAATAAATTTCTTAATTAGTAATCTAATATTATTATAAATCAATTTAACTAAGTTTTTGTTATAAAACAGGAAAATAAAATTCTAAATTATTTTTTTATAAATTCTATAAATATATTCTCTATTATATAAAAATAGCAGTGTTACATTAGTTAAATATGGTAAAATTATATTAAATAGGTAAATTAACAAATTTTAAAATTTTATCTACTATTAACAAATAGTAATTAGACCATTTCAAAAATTAGTTAATATGACATATTTAATTATTTACATCAATAATAAACCAACTAAAGATTTGAATTTTATTTTTTAATTATAACAAAATCTGTTGAGAAAGAATCTAACTAAATCTTACTTAAGAATTTAAATATTTTTATAAAATGATACACTAATAAATTTCATAATTAGTTATATAATATTATTATAAATCAATGTTAACTAAAATTTTATTATAAACAAGAAAATAAAAATTCTACTTTTTTATAAATTCTATAAATATATTCTGGATTATATGAAAATAGAAGTGTTACATGAATTAAATATGATAAAATTATATTAAATATGTAAATTAACAAATTTTAAATTGTAAAGTTTTTCATTTAAATAAATCATCATTCATCATTAAAATAGGCTAAAATTCATAAATTGTATAATAGATTTATAAAAAATAAATGTATTAACATATGTTAAACTTATATATCTACAATTTTTTATTTATATTGAAACTCTCAACAATATATTATTTAAAATGTTTGTATACAAAAATATAATAATATATAATAAACTTTAATTCATATACTATTTAAAAAATGTCAATAGAAAACTATGGTATTTTAGCAACTCACTTAAAATATTAATGACAAATTAAATTTTAATTTTAAATTTATTTTTGTTTTAATTATAAAAAATATGTTGGAAAATTTTTTTAAAGCAATGAAGTCTTAATTTTTTAAAATGAAACTTAATATCATAACATCCAAAAATATCATATATCAATAAATTTTAATAAAATAATATGATAGATACTACTATGTATAAAATTTACTAAAATAGGTCTATATTATTGAAACAAACCAGTGTTTTTACTTATAAATTTCATAAAACACTAAAATGATATATGTTAAAGTATATTTTCTTATACATATTAAATAGATTTCTTTTAAATAATATAAATAAATAAAATTTAAAATATATATATATTCAAAATGTATAAATTAAAGAAAAAAACATATTTTGAAAGAGATTCTTTATTTGATTATTTCATATGGTTATTTTATTGTATCTAACTCGAAAATATATTAGTAAGTAATAAAAATTAATAACAAATTAAAATGTTTTAAACAAATCACTATATATTAATAGTGTTGAAGAAGAAATATAAAAAAAAATTATAGAGTTACACAATATATAGCACTAAATTAAAATTATATAAATAAAATATTTGTAATAATATCAAATACATTTATAAAATAGAAAAATATCCGCACGGACGTGCGGGTTAAAATCTAGTTGTTTCATTATTTGTGAGTTACTTGCAAATAATTATGAGTATTTAAGAATTACTAGCTAAATAAGAGTGTCATCATCATCACTATCTCTCACTGTAATTTCTCAACTATATTATATACAACTGTAATTTCTCAATTATATTATATACATATAACTTACTATTACAATTAACTCTAAATATATGTTAGACCAGTAATAGGAGGACATTTTTTTAATAGGTATCGTTTTCTTTTGAGTCTTTCTAACAAAAATATATTTTTTAGAGTAAATCTCTCAAATAGACATTTTTAAAGTTTTTGTCACAAAAATGAACTTTTTAAAAAAAAAATAACCACAATAGAAGATATTTTTAGAGCAAATCACTCAAATAAACATTAAAAAAAAAACCACAATTTGACACAGCCTTAGGGCATGATTATCAGTAGGACTTTCAAAAGTCCTTCAGATTTTTTTTTTTGTAATTTTCGGATTTAAAAAAAAAGTAAATATAAATCAATTGCGGGCCGCCACGTGTCGTGGGGCCCGCCAATTGGCTTAAGGACAAGCAAAAAATGTATCTTAGTTGGAAACTTTCTTTCTTGGTTCTACAAATTTTGTGGTCCCCCCTCCCTTAAGATATCACCTAAGATACATTGATAATGTTGCCCTTAGCCATCTCTCTCTCTTTTCTTTTCTCTTTTCTTCATGTTTTGGTCGATGAAAGCACTGTTTTTTCTCTGAATCAAGAAATGTTTTTTTCTCGGCAAAAATATCACTCAATTATGTAGACCTTAATCGGCATTGAAGTTTTCTCAATCTTTTTGGTAATAATCCAATTTCTCTCATGTTCTTGATTTTTTCTGTTGATCTCTCTTTTAGGAACTCGTGTTGCAGCTACAAAGAGACCATTTGATCTTGAGGAAGCTATCATTACAAGGTTTGAACAAAGATACTATAGCAACTTTGGTAAAATACAAAAAGTCTCTTAATAGTTCTCAGTGATTATACAATTGTAACTTAAAAAAAAAAAAAAAAAAAACCAAGTCCTCTTGGCCTAGTGGTGAGAGCGCACTCCTTTGGGAGTTCACCGCCCTGGGTTCGAGTGTGCACTTGGCCACCGTAACAAACTGGCGTAGTAACGGGCCTCTAGGACCCCTTCAAGGGATAGTCGGGTCTCTAAATAAGCCCCGGACACCTAGAATAAAAAAAAAAAAAAAAAAAAAACTTTTTTTTTTTGTGTCGGAAAAAAAGAATAATAATGGGACTTCCTTATGTATAATACAAAGAGAAGATTTTGACATCATTGTTGTTGAAAGAGAAAACAAACAATCTTTATTTCCATGAGCTTGGATATATGACATAAGGCTAAAGTGGAAGTGATCTCAAGGTCTCTAACTAGAACTCAGAACTCTTGTGTAAAATCACTCAACGAACGTAAACCACCACTCGAAAATGGTGGTGGTCTATGGGAAGTCGGCCAATTTATACGTCAACAACGAGCAACGGTCCCGATCAGTACACGAACACATCACTTGTGCGAAAACATACATCAATTAATCTAAAATTCAAATTTAATACATGAACACGCAAAACATAGTCTCAGCATACATAAACTTTATTTCTGTTAGTCTATCGTGACAAAAGTTGACATGTCCGTCTATACGACCGTGCCCAGGTAATCAATTATAGATAGACATGTCAGCTTTTGTCACGGTCGACTAACGGAAATAAAGTTTATGTATGCTGAGACTATGTTTTGCGTGTTCATGTATTGAATTGGAATTCTAGATTAATTGATGTCTGTTATCGCACAACTGATGTGTTCATGTATTGATCGGGACCGTTGCTCATTGTTGACGTATGAATTGGCCAATTTCCCGGTGGTCTGTTGGCTCAGCCGGTCTCTTCTATTCTCCTCCCTCAACTACTTGAAACAGACCTGCCATCGTTTTGTGTATCCATGCTTTAAGAGAGTGTTCCATAACTTTAAGAGCCCAATTAACGAATGATGTTAGGCCAGTGGTTCTGGCTGCGGATGGTCCTAGAAAACTTCAGTTCGGCGTCCCTGGTTTGACACAAGTTGGCCACCTGATCCTTCCTGAAAAAAATCACATGGCTGATGTGGGCTTTTGGGGGATTGTTTGGGTCCAAGGCCTGGAAACCCCACAGTTAATAAAAAGAAACTTTAAGAGCCCAATCACCATGCTTTCGTTTTTCTATTATTTTTTTATTTCTTATTTTTGTATAGTGTTTGGTTTTGAGCTAAATGATGCTGACCCTATGTGTTGGGATTAAAGATGACGATTTACATTCGTCATAGCCATTTTTCTCTCCAGATTCAATTTCTGGGGTTTTCCGCATTTGTGGCTGACTTGTTTTTGTTTCATTAGCTATGGAAGAGATTTTGCTCTGAGATAGCAACAGAGATCAGTCTTCTTGCTGAGAACTGGAAGTACCTTCTGCTGTTCTTATTTGTTATGTCCTCTTCTTTTAATGCTACAGCTTTTTGTTGTTAGTTTGGAATAATTCTAGTATGAGTACTCAAAACTATCTATGTATTATCCGGATCATCTATGTAATATTCGTTTAGTGTTTATGTTTCACATTTTAGGGTTTACGCTTTAGGATTTAGGTTCTAAGCTTTATTGTTTAGTTACCAATTATAACTATGTAGATCGGGATTGGAAGGTTTGTGATCAGTTTTAAAAAGAATAATATTGATTGTTTTTTGGCTTTTATGAAGCATTTTAAGATAACATATATGTATATCTATATCGATTTATTCTTTATTTGATACTTCAACAATACTATTTTTGTTTGGAGGCAACCGATATTTCATAGCATATTGATTTTTTTAATTACATTTTTTCCGAATAGTTTTTCTGATATCCAGTTAAGTCTTATGCATACATATTTCTCAATCTCTTATATTAATTAATCTTGAAATCATCTTATATTATCCAGTTATAATTTACATTCATATTACATATACAAAACTATTTTTTGGATATTATTGTCATAAATCGGATTGATTTTATAACATCTAGTTAAAACTTACGCATACATATTACTCTATCTTTTATAATGATTCATCGTGAACCCATTTTGTATTATCCAGTTATAATGCACATTCATATTACGGATACAGTAACTATTTTCTGGATATTATTATCATAATCCAAATTCATTTTATAACATCTGATTAAAACTTGTGCATATATATTACTATATTTCTTATAATAATTTATTATGAAACCATGTTGTATTTTCCGGTTATAATACACATTTATATTACGGACAGAAAAAATATATTCTAGATATTACTATCATAATCCGGATATTAGCTATAATATGTATTATCTGAACTTGGCTTAGCAAACCAATTATTCAGATATTGATTGGAGATTACTTTTGTTTCTTTTTTTGAAACACCACTTTCTATTAAACCTTCAAACGTTAGGTGAGAGAATTAACTCCTCATTTAATACATAGCTTTGTTTTGCAAGTTCATCTGCAGCTACATTTTGCAGTCTTGAAATCCAAACAAAAGAGATAGATTGAAATTCAGCTGCTAGAGCTAGAATATCCGAGACGATTCCGTAGAGCTCTAGGACTGGTTCTTTCTTGTTGATGTACCTGATTAGCTGCTTGGAGTCAGTTACGCACCTGATCTTCTGCAGTCCCAATTCCTTGCAGTGTCCGATAGCTTCACGCATTGCAATGCCCTCCGCCATCAATTGTGAGGAAACATGTGGCTCAACTCCAGAGAAAAGAACGGGGTTGTTACCTCTGATGATGGTCCACCCTAAACCTGCGTGCATTGTATTTTCTCTCCATGAAGCATAAGACCTCACAATAGAAGAATAGGTATCTTGCGTTGCACGAGTTACATGAGGTACCGAGGATCTTCTCTATTTTTGAGGCTTAGGTAATTGCCCATTTTGCCATTCTCTTGCTGCAGATATCTCTACTGAGAGCACTTTCGTCGGTCGAATTGGTGAAAGCGTTGAAGATCAGCTTATTACAGCTTGTCCACAAGAACCATAATATCCATGCCGCTAAGCTAGTAGTAGAGACGCCAGTCGCTGGTAAGCATGAAGAAGATCTGACGAAATCCCAATGATCCATAAAATCTATCCTTCCGCTAAAATCCATATCTTTTGTGAATGGAACTAGAGTCCACACGTCTCTCGCAAAACGACATTGGAGAAATAGATGAAAGATAGATTCAGAGGCTCCACACTTTTTACAGTTTGGTTCGATGTCGATGTGTTTGTCTTGTAATCTCTCGCTTGTTGGGAGTGCACCTTTTAGGGATTTCCAGATTAACATCTTCACTTTTGGCGCTGTAGAAATATTTCAGACAGCTTGATACCAGTTGATATTTCTACCATCAGCTTGCTGTTATTCAATCAACTACGTAGCGAAATCATACCCTGACTTCGATGTATACTCCCCATTCTCTGTTCCCATCCAGAAGATTTTATCAGGAGTCCCAGACGAACTTTGCTTAATTCATAGAATGTGCTTTATGGGTTGCGCAAAGATCTCTAATCTTGTCGACATCCAGTTTGTAGATTGTGTTTTGAAAAGCTGTGAGACTCGAATGTCTTGGTCTATGTTGGGTACCGGTCCCATTAGTCCTTCTTGGTTCTTCAGATTCAACCAAGGTTCATTCCACAGGCGGATTGATCTTCCAACTACCACTAGCAATCCCACATTTTTGTTTCTTTCTTTAAAAAAATTGGTGAATGTTTATTATCTTTAGACTTTTTGTTAATAAAAGCAAAAGGTTTGACGTGGTCTATTAAGAAACACACGTGAGTATTCATATCCACATATTTAAAGTTCAAATTGTTAATGAATTATTATGATGAAAATATCTAACCAACAGTTCCCTGACATCAAATCCTACGGCATGATTAAGCGTAGAAACAGTTTTGGATTTCTTAAAAATGCTTTTTAATTTTTTTTTTTGGTTTTGTCTGATTGTTTTTAAAAAGAAAAAATTAAAAAGTGGACCAATTGCGGATCTCTACGTATTAGTGGAGCCCTCTAACAGTCCTAAAAACCCACAAAAGTTGATTTTTGTTTTGTTACCTTGGTGATCGATTTTAAAAAAAAAACTGGGACCCCATGCTAATAATCTTATTTGGGATCCGCGATGTTCACGGTCTAAGCTCTCTACCTATCTACGCAACAGAGTTTCCGAGAAGCTTAATATCGCATAATTCCAAATCGAGGTCAATGTCGTAACTTCATCTAATGACAACAACCACTTACCCAATTATAGAAAAATGTTGCATGGTCACCTAATTATTTGCTTGATTATGGATATTGAGCTAAATAGGTCTTCATTTTTCTATTTTACATTCTCTCTCATTTTTACATTTAGTTTTATTAATTAAATAAAGATAGATTTCTCAACATTAAAAGTTCTCTAACATTTTACTAGAAATGGACATAAAAATTATTTTTGTTTACTCTAATATAAAATAGAAAAGTTATTATAAATAACATATATGTATACTATAAAAGAGACGGATAAAGAAATATGAATCTTTTTATAGGAATATTATTTACTTCTCAAAATAACAAAAACGTTTTCTCTAATAACTAATGAGTAGTATTAAATCGAGTAAGTAATTTTTATGCTTATTATTTGACTTGTGTTTACAAATATTTAAAGTTTATTGTTTAATATTCTTTTTTCTTCCGAACTGAATGTTAAAATTCAATTAAAAAACTATCATTTTTACATCAAGTGTTTCTTTTCTTAACTGTGAAAAAATTGATTTTATTACTTCTTTACACAACTTTATCTTGTAGCAAACCAATAAGCCATTTCTCCTTCTAGCTCTCCCCTCTGCTTTCTTTGGATCACCGTAAACTTGTTTCTCATGTTCTTGTCAAGGGTCTTGATCAAACATGCTGCCGGTGAAGGGGGTTCACCGTGCCTTCTTCGATTTCTCTCTCGCCAAATATTGTATCTAGTTGATTGGAACATGTATCTACTGACAAAAAGCTGCAACTTCCCCCGTGTAGAGTCCAATACAGCCTTATTAAATTGTCCCAGTTTGTGGTGTATTTGTTGCATAGTACACCCTCCATCAAACTCTCTCAGATTTTTTTTGAGTATGAACACTTAAAAAACAAATGACTTCTTGTTTCTATTGGGTGTTTACAGAACACACATGAAGCATCAATGTTTCCATTCCAGCTAAACATGCGATCTCCTGTTGATAGCCTATCATTTATGGCAATCCACAGCAGAAATGGACATTTTGGTATAGCATGCTTGAACCAAACCACTGGATACCAGCTACATTGTTGGTGCCATATCTCACTTGACGAAAAAGTTTTTCTGAATTTGTTTTGCCCATTCCTCCACATTGATATATCCTCCCCTTCTACCATTCTATCTTTATACCCTTCTATCTCTTCCTCTATTTTGTTGAAAATATCAACTCAATGGTGCCCCTTTCTGTGGTTTCTTCTATCAAAAACTACAACATCCACTGATATTCCCATATCAATATAGCCTCCTCCTTGTAGAAGATTCACTAGACAACCCAAAGAAGACCACGATTCATGCCAGAAAGACGTCTTCTTCCCATCTTTAACTTCCACTCTGTATAGTTTTTTTGCTACTTCCCGACACTTAAGAATTTTCCTCCACATCCATGAACCAGACTTGGTAGTCTCTTTAGTTGTCCATATTGATCCTTTCCGTATTAGGTATGATCTTACCCAATCAACCCACAAAGAATGATATGATAATAACCTCCATAGTAGCTTAAGCAGCACACTAGGTTTGTTGCTTTTAATGGTCGCAACCCCAAGCCACGTTCTTGCTTTGTTTTATAAATATATTTCCAAGCTATCTTAGCTTTCCTTCCATTTAGATCTGGTCCCGACCATATGAATGTTGAACATAATCTTTCTATCTCTTTTATACAAGGACTTGAAAGACGAAATGTAGTCATCCAGAAGTTAGTTAAACTTGTGATTACTCACTTGATCAACTATAATCTTCCAGCATACGACAAAAATCTACCTGACTATGTGCTTATTTTCTTTCTAATCTTCTCTATCAATGGGAGGTAATCAGAGATAGTCATACTCCTAGTTAACAGAGGTAAGCCCAAGTAATGTACCAGAAGTTTTCATGTTGCAAAAGGGAATTGATTCAGGATGTCTTCTTAGTTCTCGTTTGAGATACCAGCCATGAATAAAGTCGACTTCTCCAAGCTGATTTTCAGACCCTTCATTTATCGAAAACTTCAAAAACTCTCAAAACCCCCTCCACAAATCTTTTATTTCCTTAAGGCAAATGTACCGACTCTAAATAGAGCCCGGCCGGATCTAGACCAAAAACACTAAGTATGGCCGGAGCGTCATATCAGGACTCTATATTTACACTGAGCTAACGACGGTGTTTGCAACCTATGTGACTCACTGAGCCGTGCATATGTTAGATGAAATCATACGTACGTTTGAGAATAGTTCTTCATTTGATAGTTTTCAAAAACTATTGTCTAAGTCTATAGAGTGTTGTGAGGAAGCAGCTCTGTGAGCATTCAAATCTCTATCAAGCCTCTTTTCACAGACCTTTGTGGTGGTCTATGAATACATCTTTGTCCATCCCATCCAATGGCCAAGTTTGAGAGAGTTACACAACCAGCAAGAAAATCACCATCTTGATCCACTTCAATCATCTTTTGTTCAAGCTGAGAGTGTTACACAACCAGCAGCTTGATTCCACCTTATCTATATTTTTCCTCTTTTTTTTTGAATAACACGGTGTATCATGGCCCCCACCAAGGTTGATCCAGACTAGTGGCAAGTGTCCGTAGCAGTCTACGTTATCGGCCGGAGTACGCCTCGGTCAACAGACGCTGAGGGAGCCCAGATGTTAAATTTTACCCCCAGTGGCCAGGAAGATTCGAACCCGGGTCCGTATTAGGTCCAAAGCTCCCTCAAGACTACTAGGCTGTTTGTTACCTTTTCCTTTTTTATTTTTCATTGTTTAGTTCATATCAAAAACTGCATCTCATCCACTTTGCATTTGTTTCAAGATTTTAAGGCAGATTCAAGACATATCGATCAATCGAGCACATCCTTGGTCGATCTGATTCAAGCTTCCATCATCATTGGGATGACGCCCATTCTGGGTCGTATGAGAGAGAGAGAGAGAGAGAGAGAGAGAGAGAGAGAGTAACCAAAATATGACCGTAAAGAGGTCTTCACTCTTCTTAGATTGCAACTAGTTACAATCCACCTTTAAATAGGCAATGAGCTCATTAAACTAATTTAAATCTAAGAATATATAAACAAATAAATATGTACGATAAGAGAGTAGGCTGTCACATATGAAAAGCTCTCGTACCATGCTCAAAATGCCAATCGATCGATGTCCTGAAGTTGTTGTTGCTCGATGGTGTTGGACAGCAGCGGCACCTTCCTATGTTCCTCAATTTCGATTGATGTTGTATGATGTGCATCAATAGATGGCTGCTGCTGCTGTTCAAATGTATTACTCGATCCATTAGCCAAAATAAGGGCATCTGCTACATCCTCCTTAAATGTAGGATTCTCCCATGAAGAGCCCGTGCACGTCCCTCTGAGTCTCTGGAAATACCAAACTCATCTGGTCTAAGATTACCAATATCTGTCTCTTCTGCTCCATGTTCATGTTCTGGTTCACATCTAATGTCGTTCGAAGGCCAGGAGTAGCCTATGATTGATGCTTTATTATCCACTCTTGTGTTCATCACCCAGCCAGCGTCTTCTGATGGTAGGCCGCGATATTCCATCTGCTCTTCCTCTCTGCAATCTTCATTGTATCCTTTGCATACTGGATGTGTGTTGATCGATGGTGTATGGTGACCATCGATCGATGCTCGATAACTAGACTGTTGCGCGAAAAGGTTTCCAGATCCAATAGCCATGGCAAGAATTTTTGCAATATCTTCAGTTGTTGTTTCTTGGTCAGTATCGATCGATGGCATAGGAGTGCCGTCGATGTGCCGGTGATCGATGTCGATTTCCGAATCGATGGGAAATATGAAAAACACCAGCCTCTTAATAGCAATACCACGGTACTCAATCATCTCTTATTCTCTGTATTCTTCGTCGTACTCAGGGTAGGCTGTGTTGTAACCACCATCTGTGTGGAAGTTTTTGATTGGTTCTGGAGTGTGAGTGTCGTTCGTTAACAAAGGGTGGGTGTCGACCGATGGTTGAAATGCAAGCATGTCGATCGATAGTCTGGGCTGGGTGTCGATCGATGCTCCATCTTCTGACTCTTCATTGAAGTCATAATCGCAGAAGCATGTGGCCACAAGTTCTGGAATCATCACATCAATTCAATCAGAGTAGCCTTGTTCTTATTCTTGCAGGTTCATAGAGAATATATTGATCAATTAGAGATAGATACAACCTGTTTAATTTCATATCGCAGACAGCTCCCACGGTAGCCATGAATGCTCTTCCAAGTAATAGTGAAGAGTTCCAATATATCATGATGTCCACCACGTGGAAGTCTACTGGTACTAAGGTGTTGTTAATCTGCATTGGAACATCTTTTACCATCCCTCCTAAGTTCACTTTTGAGCAGTCTACAAATGTGAAGGAATCATTGGAGAGTTCCACTTTTCAGGTTCAGCTCCTCTGCCATAGTTATTGGCATAATGCTCACTGATGATCGAGTATCACAGAAGGCATTGGGGTATTTGTTGCCCTTGATAAATCATGGAATCATAAACTTCCCATGATCACTTTTCTTCTTCAGACAGGTCCTTTGTTTCATCTTTTCTCTGAGATGATTGAACATGACCTCTATATCATTGTCCGTCGCCCTTGTTTCCCTGAAAAAAATCCACAACCTATGAGTATAATAAGCTTCATCAAAAGGAGTATCTAAAAGAATTTTGAAAACTCTTTTGGTAAATTTATCCATCTCTTTTTTCATTTGCTTCTCTACGTTGATGTTTAGGGAGCTTTTGCTTCCTCTTGGAGTGTCCCTAATCTTCTATATCAAGAACCATACTTTCAGATGTGTAAGTATATTGTTCTGAAACCGTTCTGGTTGGACGCACAATCAAATTTGCAGCAATGCTTGGTAGTCGAACCGGCTTCCTTATCTGTCGATCGATGCTTAGGTCGTATTGTCGATCGATCCTTAGGTCGTATTGTCGATCGATCCCTCTATCTCTATGTAGGTCGACTGTCTCATGTTGTTGTCGATCGACGTTAGTCGATTCACTAAAGCTACTGATGCTGCAGGATTCATTGTTGATCGATGCTCATTGCTTGGTGTCGATCGACACCAGTCCGAACTGCAAAATGACATCGAACTTTCCACACGAAAGTCTCCTTCTTTGAGCCTTTCCCTCTTAACTTCCTGCAAAAAATCAACATCAATCAATGCATTAACGTGGTGCTTCTGTCCAGCCTCAATTTTCTCCTTGGTCAAGCTCTCATGTCTCTTAATGCTTTCACTTGTTTGCAGCACTTGATTCTCCTGCTTCTTCACAAAGGTGTTGAGATTTTCGAACTCGGTGTTGAGGTTGAGGTACAGCCCATCTATCTTTCCATTGAAATCCACAGTCATCTTCTAATGTCCCTCTATAACTTTGTCAACCATTGCTTCAATCTTGCTTTCTTGAGTCTCTGGAGGAGGATTCTGGTAGGAAGAAGATCCATAAGTTTTGTTGTTGGTGAAGGGCTTTCGCTGTAAACTCTGATTAAAGCTACTCCTTTGACCATTCCCATAGGAGTTCCTGTGAACTGTACATTTGTCTCAAGAAACCACTCCTATCAATGTAGTTCACTCCTCTTCTTTGAATTCTATCATCTCCACATCTATGCTTCTCCATGCAAAATGACCCTGCTTCCTGAAGAATTCTGAACACTATCCAGTTTTTCCTTGACCTCTTCAATCTAATCCTTACTCATAGTTGGATTTGATCTCTTTGTTTCAAAGTCTGTGTTCTTGGTGCTGCTGCTGGATGCCAGATTCTCAATCAACCTTGTAGCTTCTTCAGGATTCCTAGTGCTGAAATTTCCCTCACTAGTTGTGTCCAAAGCCATCTGATACTGTAATCCAATACCTCTAAAGAAAGTGCTGAGAAGTTGCACTTCGTTGAACCCATGGTGTGGACAGTCTCTCTGGTATGATTTGAATCTAAACCAAGAGTTTCTGAAAGATTCTGAGGGTTCTTGTGAAAAAATAGCAATCTTTCTCCTCAGATCTCTTGCTCTTGCGTCATCAAAGAAGTTACGCAAGAAAGCATTCTTGATGTCATTCAAGGATGTCAGGGATCCTGGTGGTAACTGCTTAGGCCAATATGAAGCTTCTCCGACAAGTAAGTACTTGAAGATCGTACAAAAGAGATATTCCTCGGGGACTCCTTTGGCTTTGATAGCAGTCACTAGATCCTCAAATCGCTCCAGATGATCCATAGGGTGCTCATGTCATAATCCATGTTAGGATTCAGCGCTACAAGTCCGAAGAAGGCGGGCTTGACTTCAAAATCATTCCTCTGAAAAGCTGGAGGGCGAATGGCGGATCTGTTGGGGTATAGCTAGTCTGGATGGTTGTAGTCAGGCCAGTGTTCCCTGAGCAGCTTGGGCATTAGCTTCAGGTTGATCTGCTGCAGCGTTTGCTTCTTCATCAGGGATCACATCCCCATGATCGTCTATCTTTTTCCATGCTGCATTACGCAGATGACCGTCTTGGTCATGCAGGTTCCCATCCTCATCCCGAGTCAACATTAACGTCACAAACATTTGAACTCGTATGCTTCTGTCGATCGATGCGGGTGAGTTGTTGTCGATCGTTGCTATGTGATAAGTTTCGGTCTATGGTTGAGTTTTAATGTCGTCGATGCTGTTCGTAAAGAAGTGTCGGTCGACGCGGTGTTAGTGCTGTCGATCGATGCTTGTCGTCTTTCTTTGCGGATCGTAAGTTCGAGTCTATCGGGGTCATCGAGTAGTAGTTTTGTCCTTTATTTCTCCTGGTGTGTCTTTGCATGCACCTGAAAAACAAGGAAAAGAAAAATTTAGTAACTTGAATGTAGTAACAAACCTAGACTAAATCCTAGAAATTAAATCTAATGGCGATCAATGCTCTCCGGCAACGGCGCCAAATTTGACATGCGTGTTTTTAATGTTCTAGCAGGGTACAAATATCCCAAATAGTACTCTTGCCAAAAGAGATTAGGTATAGTACTTAGGGATCAAATTCACAGAGAGCAATGGCACACAATAGATTTCTTATTTTAAAAGATTAATCTAGGTGAATATATATATATATATATATATATATATATATATATATTGGTGGGAACGATCAGTTAAGGGAATATTCCTTATCAAGAAGTACAGATGCAATATAGAAATATGCTAATAATGCAAATATGGAAATAATGCAAATAGAAACTATTCTAATAAACTAACTTGATGCAAATGTTAATATGCTAGATCTAGGTTTCAAGCTTAATGAATTATAATGGATAGGAAGCACAAATATGTAAATGTACTAGAACTCAAATATTAACTATTCTGACAATTTTCAACTCCAACTCTCGTATGCGAACAAAAGGAAAGACCATCGATCAAGGGCTATGGCCAGATGTTGATGGACGGTGAAATCAGAAGGAAGTGTGAACGATATTTGATAAGTCCACCGGACTTATTAGACCTGCTCTCGCATGGGCCTAACAGCCTAGTTCAATGGAGTCTATTCTGGCGCAGAACCTACTCTCGTAGTCGTCCATGTTCTACTTTCGATATCCTAGTTAGCTACTCTAGAATGCAAGCATTAAGCATAACTCAATTGATGGATCTTAACTTAATTAGCAATCCTATTTTTGTGCTAAGTCATGATTGCTATCATTCAACCCTAAATCTAGTTGATGACTACTTAGACATAATCAAAGAAAGAACAATAGTCTGAATAGAATGCATAGATAAAATATTGGGGTTCCAATACAAATTTCCCTAAGAAGCTATGAATCTTCTCCCCTAAACACCTAATATTATAAAGCTTTTTTTATTTTTGTCAAGCCTTGCCTACACTTGTGCTTTCACACTCTGCCTACACTTGTGCTTTCACACTCTTCCTACACTTGTGCTTTCACACTCTGCTCTACACTTGTGCTTTCACACTCTGCCTTCTCTCAGTGCAAACCATAAATATAAAAACCCTAAAACTTAGATCAAAACTCGTCAAGGGTATTTTTGTCTTTTGTCTTCTAAACTTTTTTCTTTTAAATCAGCTGTCTGTGAGTTGGGTGTCGTTCGATGGCAAGTGTGCAACATCGAACGACCTTGGTCTTTTCATCATCGGTCGACTCCAAGGTTGTGTCATCGATCGATGATAGTCTTGTACTTTGACTCCTCAAATAGTCAGCTACGGATTCTTCTCCTCTAAATGCTCCAAAAGCTCCAAGTATCTCCATTTATCTTCAAAACGTTCATGGACCTGTAAATACTCTAAAACATATCATAGACACACATAATAGACCTTTAATAGAGCCTTGAACATGGCCTAAAATTGGTAATAAAGGCTATATCAACAATAAATGTCAAACCGGGTGTAATGGGACCTGAGGCTGAGCCAAGAAAGCTTGTGGAAATGATCATCTAAGTCTGGTTATGGCCGAAGGATGCAAACTGGATTGGACTGATTTGATCTTGAACCTCGGTAGAACTGGGTGGATCTTGGATCTTCACCATCTCTTCAATCAGTAGCTGATGAGGCTCGGTTTGGTCTTGATTGAGAATCTCTTGAGCATCCTTGGGAAAATCTTCTCTTATGACCCGAGCTCCGGACCTGGTAGTCGGACCTTGTCTGATTATAGGAACCTCTACTTGGATAGCCGCATCAATCCTTCTATATAAATCATCAAAGATCCTCTCATGGGCTATAACAAACTTCATTGATCATGTATTCAACATGATCCCTCCTGGTAAAGTCAGGTGGATTCCAATAACAGAGTGAAGGACAATCTAGCTTCAAACGTCCCTCATATTGTGGTAAGCTCAGATAATGACATCCTACAACATTAGCACTTTCAAGAATGTTTGCCATATCAACTTTTGAGACATTAACGATTCTTTCATCATTAGATCTGCCATGACCACATTGATCTTTGTAGACTCCATACTCATTTAGTGCAAGTATTAAATAGGGTGGCCTCTGTGGAATAGCTCCGGAAGAAGTAATTGGTTCTAGACTTAAGGCATCCAATCATTCCGAAGTCACATACGTGTCAATCGATGTTGGATGGGTGTCAATTGACGTTTCATCGTCATCTTCATTCTCGTGACCAAAATCAGAATAAATTTCTGCCACGAATCCTATGTCATCACCCAACTCAATGTAGGAGTGTGCCCTCTGATCACTCGAACATGGTCATAGAAAACACTCTCATCAACTAGTGTCAAGCACAACTTATTCGTATACATGTAGTCATGAAGGCTCTCCCAAGTAGTAGAAATGTATTACACTATATCTGAATATCCATCACATGGATATCTACAGGAATCACAACATTACCAATTTTCACATGAAGGTCTTTGATAAGTCCTCCTGAATTCACCTTATAACAATACACAATGTGAATTAGTCAACAAAATGTTCAATCTTGATACCCAACATACTTTCCGTCGCTTTAGGCATGATGCTAACGAAAGAACATGCATCACACAATGCATTTGATAGATGTTACTTGTAATAGAGCATGCAACTACAAATGTTCCAGGGTCACTTTTCTTCTTCATTTTAATTTCCTTGTTCTGCATCTTCCCTCTAAGCTGATGGATCATTCGCTTGATGTCCTCTTCTGTTTCTTTGCTCTCTCTGAAAAACATCAAGAGCCAATACTGGTAGTAGGCCTCACCGAATGACATTTCTTCAGGGATCCTTAATACCCTCTTGGTGAAATTATCCATCTCTTTGTTATTAACCTATCTCCTTTGATTCTTTAGAACCTTAATCTTCTTTATTTGCCCAATAGGAACTTGTCCCCCAAAACTTTGTGAATTATTCTCTGAAGGACGTTGACCAAAATTTGGTTGGTGATTGATGTCAACCGTCGGCTTAATTGGTGTCTGAGATGGGTGTCGATCGACATACAAAAGGTGTTGATCAATGATATTGTACCTGATATGTCCTAGGTGGGTGTCGATCGACATTTTCTTAGGTTTGATAAGGCTACAGTCTCACGAGTTTAAAGTATGTTGGCTTCAGCTCGAAATTGTGCCTCTGAAAAGTAGAAGGACAAATAGTGGATCTATTTGGGTAGATCATATATGGACGATTATAGTCAGCGAACGTTCTTGGTTGAGCTGCCTCAGCATTAGCAGCAGCCGCAGCCTCAAAAATGGCTGCAACATTAGCAGCTTCTACAACAAATGATTCTGGATCAGAGTTTACATCCCCATGATCGTCTAGTCTTTGATCTGTTGAATTACGCAGATGACCCTCAAGGTCATGCATGTCTCCATTCGCATCTCGAATTAGCACAAGAGTCGCGGCCATGTTCACAATTTCAGGTCAGTCTCAATCGATGCTTCAGAAGTGTTGATCGCTTCTTGCTCACGAGTGGTGTCAATCGATGAAGTAGAGGTGTCAATAGATATGTTTGCTTCCATTTGAGGATTGTGTGTTCATTGTGTGTAGGATCCGAGTATTCCAAAATATGAGCTTCCTTGTTGCTTATGGTACTGCTGCGCTTGCACCTTAAAGATACAAGAAAGAAAAAATTTATCAGTAACAGCCAAAAATAAAAACCTAGACTAAATCAATCAACCAATTCTAATGGCAAATCTATTGCGCCCCGGCAACGACGCCAAATTTGATGTAGCTCAAATTACCATAGAGCAAACTCTCTCAATAAGAGATCAATTGTAGTACTTAGTGATCAAATCCACAAATAGTGTGGGCTCACAATAGATTACAAGAATCAATATTAAGCTAGGCAATAATATTAGAAAGCAGTAAATAAAGCAGTAAATATCGGTTGTAAGATACATGGGAAAGGGTTATACTTAGGATTTCAAGAAATCAGAACTCAAATCTATAGATGCTAAGGGTGTGATATGTACTATCCTATAACTCAAATTGAATAAGTAAGAAATCCAACTCTCGCATGTAATTACTTCTCAGATGTCTTAATCTTGTGATTCCAACTCTCGTATGCTAATTTAGGAAGAGTGTCGATCGATACTATAGAGTGCTGATCGATTCTTCTTTTAGACAAGCGCTAAGATCTAATTTGATATGTTTACTAAGTTAATTAAACCAGCTATCACGTGCGCCTAACAACTTAGCTCAACAAAATTATTTTCATAAGTTGAACCTAATATCGTAGTTGTCGATTTTCCTATGATCAAGTTTCTAGGTAGATATTCTAGAACACAAGCAGTAAGATCATTTATGTGAAGGATTCAAGAAAATCACACTAACAGTTCTATATTTTATTAATTCATAAAAACCTTAGAAAAAATTAAACCTAACTAATAAAGTACGCATACATAGTAAAGCAAAACATAAAGAAAAACTGAATGAATTGCATTAAAAGATAGAGTAAGAAATATTGGAGTTCTTATACAAATCTCTGAATGATTTTTTATCTTTTCTCCAAACTCTAATGAAAGCTTTCAAGAATATAATAAAGTGTGTTTTCCTAAACAATTGCTCAAAAAAACTGTATATAATAGGAAAAGTCTTCAATCAATTTAACTTGTTCCTATCTAAACCTATTTGGGAAAATTCTTCAACCAATTCAATCTGGTCAGGCCCAAACCTATTTGTGGAAGCCTAGAGATGCAATAGACCAACCATAAAATATCCTGGGCATCCTACCATGTGCCAGCACCCATAGGATTAGGAGAATCCTCTTACACCTATACTTACCTTACATGGAGCAAACCGATCCTTCAAGGATCAACTCACATCCAACTTCTAAAACCCACATCCATCATCATGTTAATTATGTGTTTAATTATAAATTTGTTGCTGATCAAGTTAAACTACTTACCTTTTCAGGAAGAAGAAGCTACCAAAGGTGGGAGAGGAACATTTACGAATGGTTTCACTACAATAACATCCTGAAGAAAGAGAGACTAGCTTATGCCATTGATCAACTTAGAGATGATGCCTTTAAATGGTGGGTATAAGAAGAGGATGATAGATGGTTTTATAAGGAGCCAAATATCAAAACCTGGAGAGCACTTAAGGAAGTCATGAGGCGTGTGTTTGCACCAAAATTTACAAGTTCTGAAATACAGGAACTATATCCAAGGAGGTTTCCAATTCATGGTTCCAAAGAAGAAAGGAAAGATGTTGCACAAGAAGGTTAAAGAGTCTTGCCTCGACAAGAAAACTTTCAGCCAAACCAAGGGCACACCATTGTCCATTAATTAGACCAGAAGAGTGACATTCCAAAGGCCATGGAGATGACTAAATTTGTCGGCTAAAACAATTTGATCAGGACCAAATAAAAACCAGAGCAAGCTATTATGCAAGTAAAGGCAAAGGTAAGTCTTACACTTGATACATTGGTTCGTGAATCATATACCACTTGTATGATACAATTTTCTTTGTCTAAGAGTGCTATTGTAGGTAATAAGGAGCTTAGATCCCATGGAGATGACACACAAAGAGAAAATCTTCTAATGGATCAAAAGGAAAAACAATCAAAGTTGCTTAAAGAAGCAAAACCAGTGCCACACATAACCTTCCAAGGTAAGTATCTAAAATCACTTTTGGATGAGGATTTAAACGTGTATATTCATGGTATAGGAAGGAAAAAAGAGAGTCCAATACTTACTGAAGTTCCAAGGGCCGAACCAGAACAAGAGCTCAATCAAAATCCACACCACAAGTGGAAACCGAAAACTAAACAATGTATTGTGCAAGTGCCAAAACCTGAGGTTACTTTCACTCTAGATCATCCTGCTATTATTATTTCCATGACAATATTAATGCCCTTATCTTGTCAAGAGAAACTTAAAGAGGTACAGAAAACAAAGGAGAGGACACTACCCAAAAAGAAGAAACACCAACTATGCTGTTTCCACTCTTTGATCAGAAACTAGCCCAAGGCAATTTTGAAAAATTTTCATTCAAATTCAGAAACCTTGAGGTAATATTTGGTAGTATAACATTCTTACCATCTCTGTACGTGGATATGATACACTTGTTCTTGTTAAAAGTGTCAAAAGCATATTGTAGATCAAGTTGGAAGCACAATGCAAGTCCAATTCAAGTGAGAGATCAACTTAGTATGGGTCAGGGACATTCCCTAGCAGCACCCACGTTCTACTGGTAAATACAAATGACCACACTCCACCAGCCCAGGAGAATATTCTGAGGATTATTTCAAGTCAGATGAGTGGGTACAAGCCAAATCAAGAACATGAAGTCATTTCTGCCACAACTAACTTAAAGGTCAATTGTTCTATGTTTACATCGGCTTATAAGATCCTTTACATTGGCAAATTACATTTGTCTTTGCCAAGATGTTTTAATCCAGGGATAAAAAAGAAAGAGGACATCCAAGGAGGATTTCATTCTTCAACATGATGATGCACCAAAGGAAAATTCGACATTATGCTCATAACGCTCCATTATCAGATGTAATTCACTTTTTTGTCCAGAATGTTGAGACCAATGCAGGTTGTAAGGAAGAAAGCTTCAAAGAGATCCAACCAGATACTCTGTTGTTGCTGGGAGAAGCAACCCCAAAGATGGTCAGAAGCGAGTCTACCAAAGTAGTGAAGAACCATACACTCCAGAAGAGATGCAATGGCCATGTCCATAGCAGAGGTTTTATCCTTTTATACTTTCTCAAAGAAGAGCTATCAGATGCAACATGCCTCTCCAAACCGAAAACATACCAAGGTAAGGTTCTAAACTCTCAAAAGAGGATGAAACATGACTTGCTCTAGCTTGGTGCAGGTTTCCAGTTTATAGGAAGAAACGTTTTCAATGGGAGGGTATGATGTGGCCATAAAACTAGTAGCTGAACCGGAGGTCGACCCAACTCTCCACTCAACAAACCAAGGCGCTAACCAGGATGTATGTGCACTCAAAAAATGCCATATCTTACAAACCAGGAGGGTTTTCACCATGAAAAAAAAATCCATGTATTTTATACTCAAGAAGGTTTCAATCCCAACTGGAATCATCCCAAAATCTATACAGACCAGAAACATATGAATTTTACAAACTAGAAGTTTTCCAACTCATCCATTTGCGAGTATCAGCCCTTAGAAGTGAATTTAAGCCCAAACATGAAGCGGACTTCTCCAGAACCAATCATGGACTTTAAGGTAGATCTATTAGCTTTACATAAAGCCAAAAATCACAAGAACTGATTTAGGAATCGTGAAGATACAATTAATTTCCCAGAACCGGTCAAACCGACATCAATTGGAAAAATTCTTCAACCAATTCAATTTAGTCCGACCCAAACCTATTGTTGGAAGCCTAGAAATACTCTAGACCAACCATAAGATATCCTAAGCACCCTACCATGTGCCATCACCAACAATATTAGGAGAATCCTCTTACATCCATACTTGAATTATATGGAGCAAACCGACATTAATGTCCAACAACTCTTTTCTCATCAAGTTATGCACATTACAATCCATCAAGAAGATTTCCAGGAAGATCTCATATCCTCTCAAACCTTCCAGGTTCAAAGGAATCAAGTTCCCCTTTTATGGCCAAGCAAATCTCATTCCAATGGTCATATTCCTGCAAGATCATCTCTGTTGAAGACTTAAACTTTATTTTCAAGTTATTTTATTTCCTTGTATTGTTTATGACGTTTTTTCTTGTCTAGAGTCCCCTAGGAAATACTTTATATGCTGAAGTGGTCCATCTTTGTAAAACACCCTACTTTTGAACTTTATGAATGAAATGTAGTTTTTCTAGTTTTATCAAAAACTATTGTCTAAGTCTATAGAGTGTTGTGAGAAGCAGCTCGTGAGCATCCAATCTCATCAAAGTCTCTTTTCACAGACGTTTGTAGTGTCTATGAATCCATCCCATCCATTGGCCAAGCTTGAGAGAGTTACACAACCAGCAAGCGAATCACCATCTCAATCCACTTCAATCATCTTTTGTTGAAGCTGAGAGTGTTACACAACCAGCAGCTTGATTCCACTTTATCTCTCTTTTCCTCTTTTTTTTGAATAACACGGTGTATCTTGGCCCCCACCAAGGTGGATCCAAACTAGTGGCGAGTGTCTGTAGCAGTCTACGTTATCGGCCGGAGTACGCCTCGGTCAACAGACGCTGGCGGAGCCCAGATGTTAAATTTTTCCCCAGTGGCCAGGAAGATTCAAACCCGGGTTCGTATTAGGTCCCAAGCTCCCTCAAGACTACTAGGTTGTTTGTTACCTTCTTTACATTTGTTTCAAGATTTTAAGGCAGATTCAAGACATATCGATCAATCGAGCACATCCTTGGTCGATCTAATTCAAGCTTCTATCAATCATTGGGATGACCCCATTTTGGGTCGTATGAGAGAGAGAGAGAGAGAGAGAGAGAGAGAGAGAGAGAGAGAGTAACCAAGAATATGACCAGAAAGAGCTCTTCACTCTTCTTAGATTGCAACTAGTTACAATTCGCCTTTAAATAGGCAATGGGCTCATTAAACTAATTTAAATCTAGGAATATATAAACAAATAAGTATGTACGATAAGAGAGTAGGCTGTCACATATGAAAAGAGAAAAGAGAGAAGTGAGATATGGGTATTAGAACCAATCTCTATGCTTTTGCTTCTTCATCACGATATCAATAGGAGGGTATACTTCATCTTCATAAAAACGTTTATCCTCATAGTTCACCATCTTAGTTACAAAATAAAAAATTTAAATCTCATAGTTTTATATGAGATTTTAGAGTTCTTAAACAAAAATCATACGAAATTCTCGGATTTACCTATAATCACTAAGGGGTTTTCTGCGCTATGCGTATTCATAATAATATTTCAAAATATATTATTTCCTTAAGTAAAATTTCAAATTTTAAAATTTTTAATATTTTTGCCTATATTGTGTAAATAAAATTATTTTTTCATAAGTTATATTTATTTTGGTTTATCAATTCTATTTTTCTTTTTATCAATTCTATTTACCCTAATTCTTTCTTCTCCACCAAAACTTTTCATTCTATCAATGGCAATTTTGGAATCTTGAAGAATTATTGTTCTTCATTGGTGTTTATACACTTGATTCGGACAAAAAAAATGTTGTTTGGTGTTATTTAGATAAAAATAGACAGGTCAATCCTAAATCTATCATGTTTATGTGTTAGTAACGAAGAAATTAAGTTAAAACGACTCAAAAATGTTGAATTTTGTTGAAGAAAAACCATGGCGGCTGTAGATATTAGGGTTGCAGACAGATTTTGCCTATATTGTGTAAATAAAATTATTTTTTCATAAGTTATATTTATTTTGGTTTATCAATTCTGTTTTTCTTTTTATCAATTCTATTTATCCTAATTCTTTCTTCTCCACCAAAACTTTTCATTCTATCAATGGCAATTTTGGAATCTTGAAGAATTATTGTTCTTCATTGGTGTTTATACACTTGATTCGGACAAAAAAATGTTGTTTGGTGTTATTTAGATAAAAATAGACAGCTCAATCCTAAATCTATCATGTTTATGTGTTAGTAACGAAGAAATTAAGTTAAAACGACTCAAAAATGTTGAATTTTGTTGAAGAAAAACCATGGCGGCTGTAGATATTAGGGTTGCAGACAGATTTTGCCGAGGAAGAAAACAAAAAAAAAATTACCATTTTACCTTTTATTAAAGAAATAATAAAACAAACATAAAAAACATTGAGTATGAGTCGAACCTGTGACTTCCCTATTACACGAAAGAAACTAAACCCCTGGATGACAATGACATTTGTGATATGAAACGAAACATAATATAGAAATTGTAGGAGAGAAAAAGGTGAGTAATTAAAAAAAGATTGTGCGAGATTTAAGGTAGATTTTGTGTAGATTTAAAAAAGGTATTATGTTATGAATGTTGTGTATATTTCATGAATAAAAGA
>CAJHQP010009067.1:0-24033 GCA_905132765.1 Moricandia arvensis
ATGTTACCGAATCTACCTTTTAAAAATGAAAATTGTGAAGTTTGTATTCTTGGTAAACATTGCAAATCTGTTTTTCCTAAATGCATGACTATCTATGAAAACTGCTTTGATTTGGTTCACTCTGATGTGTGGACAGCACCTTGTGCTTCTAGGGAGAACCATAAATATTTTGTTACTTTCATAGATGAAAAATCCAAATATACTTGGCTCACTTTGATTCAAAGTAATGATAGGGTGTTAGAAGCTTTCATTAACTTTCAAACCTGTGTATCTAACCATTTCAACTCTAAGATCAAAATTTTTAGGTCTGACAATGGTGGAGAGTACACAGGTCATGCCTTCAAACATCATCTAGCAAAGCATGGCATTATACATCATACAAGCTGCCCATATACACCACAACAAAATGGAGTTGCTGAAAGGAAGAATCTCCATCTCATGGAGGTTGCAAGGAGCATGATGTTCCACACCAATTTACCTAAAAGATTTTGGGGAGATGCTGTGGTATCAGCTTGCTACCTCATCAATAGGATTCCCACCAGAATTCTCCAAGATGTATCTCCCTTTCAGGTATTGAATAAAACCAAACCTCCAATTGATCATTTACGTGTATTTGGGTGTGTGTGTTATGTCTTGACACCAGGAGAACAGAGAAATAAACTAGAAGCCAAGTGTCAAGGGCATGTTCATAGGCTATTCCCACACGCAGAAAGGGTACAAGAGCTACATCCGTGAATCAAGAAGGGTCATGGTTTCAAGGGATTTGAAGTTTGTGGAATCAAAAGGGTACTATGCTGAGAAGAGTTGGGAAAGCCTTAGAGACCTCTCACATGGACCCTCTGATAGGGCAAACAATCTGCGCATCATTATGGAGAGCCTAGGTATCACTCAACCTCAGACCAGTGAGGAAGCAAGGAGATCACCTACTTCCCCAGTAACTGAAAGAACTGGAGAAGAAGCTGCACCAGTAGACCATCCTGATCCTGAGGGGGACACTGAACCTGAATCACAACAACAAACGAAAGATGATTCAGCAGCAATACATGATCAAGATGGACAACATGAATCTGAACCTGACCAGTCTAGTGAAGATCAAGAACAGGGAGAGCATGTAGAGACAGGGGTTGAAGAGCAACAGATTCAACCACTAAGGAGAAGTACCAGGATAAGGAAAGATCCATCTCATTGGATCAACACCAGAGTATACTTCAACAACAAGGCAGTAGCACATCCCATACAAGCAACCTGCTCAATGGCATACTATCTTCAAGAGCACCAAGCCTTCATCAGTAACCTGGATCAAGAGTACGTTCCAAGGTCTTATGAAGAGGCAATGGCACTGGATGGATGGAGAGAGTCATTTGGAGATGAGATCAATGCCATGATCAAGAATGATACTTGGTATGAAACTGAGCTCCTCAAAGGAAAGATTGTTGTGACAAGTCACCTAATCTTCACCATCAAGTACCTAGCAAATGGAAAGCCAGAAAGAAAAAAGACAAGGCTAGTTGCAAGGGGATACACCCAAGTCTATGGAGAAGACTATCTGGATACGTTTGCACCAGTAGCCAAACTCCATACCATAAGGGTGGTTCTCTCATTAGCTGTCAACCTGGAATGGGATCTATGGCAAATGGATGTTAAGAATGCATTCCTACAAGGTGAATTAGAGGATGAAGTATATATTCGTCCTCCTCCTGGCTTAGAAGACATGGTGAAACCAGGGAATGTACTGAGACTAAAGAAGGCTATCTATGGACTGAAGCAATCCCTTAAAGCTTGGTACCACAAGCTGAGCACAACCTTGAATGGAAGAGGATTCAACAAATCAGAAGAAGACCATACTCTCTTTACTCTCTCAAGTCAGCAAGGAATGGTGGTGATCCTTGTCGATGTGGATGACATAATTATCACAGGAAGTGACAGGGAAGGTATTAACTCAACCAAAGCTTTTCTAAATCTTCATTTGATATCAATGATTTGGGTTAGTTAAAGTACTTTCTAGGGATTGAAATATGTCACTCTAATGAGGGGCTGTTTTTATCCCAAAGGAAGTACACACTTGATCTTTTAAATGAGGCAGGAAAGCTTGGAGGGAGATTAGCCAAAACACCACTTGAAGAGGGATACAAAGTATTGCGTGAGGGGGAGTTTGAAGATGAGGCATTTGGATATGTCAAACTCTATAGTAAAACGGTTGGGAAGCTGATCTATCTAACCATTACAAGGCCAAGCATCTGCTTTGCTGTGAATCAAGTCAGCCAGCATATGCAAACACCTAAAGTCAATCACTGGAATATGGTGGAAAGGATTTTGAGGTATCTAAGGGATGTGAGAATAGACAGATTCTGGTGTGTGAGTGATGTAGAAACAGAGTGTGGTCGAAATTATAGAGAAGAGACTGATGAGAGTAAAGGAGAATCAAGGAGAATGCTGCTGGAGAACTAAGAGATTAAGAGAGTATTAGTGAGTATCTGAGAGAGATTAAGTGAGAGTGAGAATCACAGAGAGTATGGACGAGATTAAGAGAGTAAAGAGTGTGGGGAGAGTGAAGTAACAAGAGAATATTGAAGAGAGAGAGAACTCCCCTCTGCCTTAGAGGTTTCACAATACACATGGGGTGGCTATATAGCCAGATTACAAATTGCAAGAGAATAAATAAATATTAAAGTACAAATCTACTAAACAAATATTATTGTAGGGTTTCTGATGAAGCCAGGAGGATGCAGCCAAGTTGAATCTCGACCAGAGGGAGTAGATAGTGACAGGAGAGAGATGGGCACAGTCTGGTTGAGTGAAAGTGACAGGTCCAAACTGCTTTCTTCTTAGGCAGAACATGTGACTTTTATTCTTAATTAAATCTCCACTTGCCTCAGCTCTCTTCAACGGTCTGATGCTCCATTTAAACTTCAAATATGCTTCAGAATATTAATCTGGACGAGTTCCCACCTTCCTTGCCTTCCAAGTCACTCTACGTTAAGTTTGGTTACTTGGAAGCCAAGACTGTACGGACTGCCTTGTGTAGCAAGGTTGTACAGACCAAACTCTTTTCAGGTATCTATTCTTCTCTTTGTTTTCTTTATCTCTCAGATCAATGGACCACACTCAGCCATGCTTCTTTCTTCTCCATTCTAATAATGACTTAGTTCACAAGACTGTATGAACCAGTCTCAACTTGGAGTATCCGGATCACTCCTTCTTCTTCTTCTTGTTTCTTTATTTCTTTGGATCATGAACCAGCTTCTTCTTCTGGTCATTATCTTCTCTATCTCAACACTCCCCCTCAAGCTTGACCATCAGATATCCTTGGACAAGCTTGGAACCTTGTAGAAATCCCTCATTAAAACCTTAGTATGCAAAACCCAATGGGACAAAAACATACTAAGGAAAAAGAGTAGAAATCCCCAAGGCCTAGGGATTGGCCAGTGAGCCTTTGTGCCTTAGACCAGTGTGGTTAGACACAAAGAGCTCTGGATCACGGCCCTTTCTTGTGCTGCAAGGGTGAACTCCACCCCTTGCACACATCAACAACCCGGAACTCATCTCTTGGCCGGTTTGGTATCTCCCCTATCTTCTGACTACTCGCCATTCTGATGGGGTTAAGGACCTCCAGCTTCTACTCCAGAGAGCTCCAACAATGTTAATCATGATGGGGAGTGAACTCCACTTGAATCCCCCACTTGGTAGACTAATTTGGATCATGAACTCCATCACCCGCAACTGATCTCTAGACAGCAGAACGCCTGCAACTTGTAACTGGTGTAACTTCCAAACCGTAACTCCTTTTAGACTGATTCCGATTCGCCGCGTGCCCTTGATGAGTGTAGAATGTAGGGAAATTATTTTCATGGTCAAATTCTTCATGGTTAGGAAGTTATCCTCCTTTTCCTGAGACATGCCAGTGTGAACTCCATCACTAGCATTCTTCTTCTTCTTCTTTGATCTGAGTGAACTCCACTTCTGATCTTCTGGTGAGGCTATGGACGTCTTGAACCTTCAGAATACTCACCAATACCCCTCCTCAAGCTTGATCCAGAGAGTATAGGTGATGGACCAAGCTTGAAAGGTGAGCAAAGATGAGTATTGGACCAGGAGCTCAACACCTAACCAGGCTGCACTTCTTCAACCGATCCACCTTTGGTTTCTGCTCCAATGCCTTACACCACACTTCTTCTTGCGTGTCTCATGAACCAGAATCTCAACACCTAACCAGGCTGCGCTTCTTCAACCGGTTTCACACACAAAACATCTCTCCATGGTCAGGAATATACAGACTCTGTAGGCTCTGAACTCATGGGACTTTTTCTCCATGGACAGGAATATGCATCTTGTGCAGGCTCTGAACAACATGGGCAAATTCTTCTTCTTTGTCTTGATTTGATGATGGACAGAGACAACACTTCTGTACCTGAAACATCACTCAAACTCCAGCAAGAATCAGACCACACACACTAGGATCAGACCTTGGTAACTTACCAATCCTGATCCCAATGCTTTAAGAAAATGCAATGGACAGAATCTAAACAACTCATTCAGTTCAAATCCATGCAACCAATTCACTAAATGCTCAGGTATGATAACTCATCAATTACAAGGCATCTAGGCTCAATTTATCACACATATGACAATAGCAGAATGCAATGACAATTTATGACAGTAGCATAGACTAGACAACTCATCTAATCAAGCTACACAATTATGAATGCAACACATGGCCAGAAAACTCTCCTAGACCTTTAACAATGCAACAAGACAGACACTGAGACTAAGCAACTCACTTAGGTCAGAGACAACACAAAGAATTATTCTAGGACAGAAACTAGACATTACCATGCTAGCAAACTTAATCACTCCTAGAACAATACACACACAACTCTTTAGTATCATGGGACAGAAACTAGGTGCAATAACTCTAGTACCATTAAACTGTCCCAAAGATACTAAACACATACACAACACAACCAGAAATAATTTAAGCAATTAAACAGGCTCTTATTAGAATTTAGGAGGTTAACTTACAACCAAGGAACCTGAGCTAGTTCCTTGAACCTCCATGGCTGTGAATCACTTGAATTTGAAGGGCTTGTGGTGTGGATTGACTGTCCAATACCTCCTCTTCTTGATTCTCTCCTTCTGGTCAAGGAGACACTTCAAACCCCTCCAGTTCTCTTGCTGGTCGTGGGTTTTGTTGGTCAGAAACAGAGCTTCAGCATGGCTGGCCAGAGAATGATTAGAACAGCTTAGCTTTAATGCTTCTTTAGTGACCTTTCTCCAAGAATGGTTTCTTCCATGGATTATCTTCAGCATGGACCAGATGAGGTGGTTTCGCTTCTTCTTTGGACTCCTTGAATCTACTGAAGTCGCCATTTCCTTTGAGTCCATCTTAGAGAGTTTGGACCAGTGGACAATAGAATGTACCAACTGGTTTTGCAAGAAACAGAGCTTGAAACTGAAACTTTGATGAAGCTTGCTGGACTGAGCTGAAGCTTTCTTGAGTTACAGAGACTTGTATACTGTCCTATATTGAGTTCTGGAGAGATGCTTCCCTCTTGGAAGACCTTTTGACCAGTGGATAAAGAGATGTAGCAGAAACTGTTTTGGAGACAGTTTTGAGAAGATGATGATTTGCGGAAGCTATGAAGGTTTCAGGAGCTTGGAAGCTCTGATACCATGTGAGAATAGACAGATTCTGGTGTGTGAGTGATGTAGAAACAGAGTGTGGTCGAAATTATAGAGAAGAGACTGATGAGAGTAAAGGAGAATCAAGGAGAATGCTGCTGGAGAACTAAGAGATTAAGAGAGTATTAGTGAGTATCTGAGAGAGATTAAGTGAGAGTGAGAATCACAGAGAGTATGGACGAGATTAAGAGAGTAAAGAGTGTGGGGAGAGTGAAGTAACAAGAGAATATTTAAGAGAGAGAGAACTCCCCTCTGCCTTAGAGGTTTCACAATACACATGGGGTGGCTATATAGCCAGATTACAAATTGCAAGAGAATAAATAAATATTAAAGTACAAATCTACTAAACAAATATTATTGTAGGGTTTCTGATGAAGCCAGGAGGATGCAGCCAAGTTGAATCTCGACCAGAGGGAGTAGATAGTGACAGGAGAGAGATGGGCACAGTCTGGTTGAGTGAAAGTGACAGGTCCAAACTGCTTTCTTCTTAGGCAGAACATGTGACTTTTATTCTTAATTAAATCTCCACTTGCCTCAGCTCTCTTCAACGGTCTGATGCTCCATTTAAACTTCAAATATGCTTCAGAATATTAATCTGGACGAGTTCCCACCTTCCTTGCCTTCCAAGTCACTCTAGGTTAAGTTTGGTTACTTGGAAGCCAAGACTGTGCGGACTGCCTTGTGTAGCAAGGTTGTACAGACCAAACTCTTTTCAGGTATCTATTCTTCTCTTTGTTTTCTTTATCTCTCAGATCAATGGACCACACTCAGCCATGCTTCTTTCTTCTCCATTCTAATAATGACTTAGTTCACAAGACTGTATGAACCAGTCTCAACTTGGAGTATCCGGATCACTCCTTCTTCTTCTTCTTGTTTCTTTATTTCTTTGGATCATGAACCAGCTTCTTCTTCTGGTCATTATCTTCTCTATCTCAACAAGGGAAGCTCCGGGTCAAGGTATATGGATGGGCTGCAACAAGAGCACAGAAATTTTGGGATATTGTGATGCAGACTAGGCTGGTGATAGGGTAGATAGGAAGTCTACAACAGGGTATTGCACCTTCATTGGAGGCAATCTGGCTACCTGGAAAAGCAAGAAGCAGAAGATAGTATCATGTTCAATTGCTGAGGCAGAGTATAGAGCAATGAGGAAGCTTACCAGTGAGCTCATTTGGATCAGAAACCTGCTCAAAGACTTGGGTATAGAGACGACAACACCAATCACGATGCACTGTGATAATCAAGCAGCTATTCATATAGCATCAAACTCAGTGTTTCATGAGAGGACAAAGTACATTGAGGTGGATTGTCACAAAGTAAGACAAGCAGTGGAGCAACAGATCATCTTACCATGCTACACAAGAAGTGAGGATCAACTAGCTGATATCTTCACAAAAGGAGCAAGTACCAAAGTTTGTGAGTTCATCCATCCAAGGTTAGCACTCATAGATTTGGCCATATCATGATCCCCTTAGCCATGAAGCATCTACTCTTTCCTTTGTGTGTTTTTATCCCACTGGGTTTTGCACACAAAGGTTTTAATGAGGGATGTCTTCATGGGTTCCAAGCTTAACCATATCCTGTGGTTAAGCTTGAGGGGGAGTATTGACATGAAGACATGAATAAAATATGGAGACAAAGAGAAGAGATGCATTTGGGCGAGTTGGAATGGTTTGGTCCGTACAGACTTGGAACACAAGTCATTCCGTACAAGACTTGACTTCCAAGCAAGCAAGTGACCTAACTTGGGTTGGAAGGCAAGGAAATGGTTTAAACTCGACAAGAAGAGAGTCACAAGGTCAAGAGAGATGTTGGAGACTTATGGAAGCAAGTGGGATTCAAAAATGGATCAGATCACATGTTCTACTTTGGTCTCCCAACCCTTGAGGTCCTGTCACTTTCAGGCTCCACTATCTCTACCAAGCAGCCTTATTTTAATCTTATTCTTCTTGTCTTCATCCTCCTTGTATATCTTTAAATAATGTATCTCTGGAAACTGAAATAGATAAGGAAAACAATCCTTCTTTACTCTTATTTTCGAATCACTCTCTCTCTCTTCTCTCTCTCAAGTTTTTTCACACTCTCTCTTGTTCTTCACACTGTTCTTCATTTTCTTACATGGTCATTGATTTAGGAAACACAGACTTGCAATGTTTTCCTGGAATACAAGCCTCACAATCACTTTTAAAATAAATACTAGGCAGCATGATGTTCAAGTCACGAGAATGAGGGTGTCCTAGTCTAGCATGCCATATTACATCTTTAGGTAATTCAGAAACAGAACTTAAAGCACAAGATAAATCAGAAGCTAGCATTGTGTCCTCAAGCAAGTACAAGTCTCCCTTGGTTCCACCTTTTCCCAGCAACTTACTGGTCTCAATATCCTGAAAATACACTTCATTAGGTGTGAATGTAACATGACAATTCAAATCAGTGGTGGCCTTTTTAACTGACAAGAGATTTGATGCAAAGGTTGGCATATAGAAGGCCTTAGACACTTTATCAAACAATTTCAGTTCGCCTACACCTTTTATTGGTACCTTATCACCATTAGCTATCATGACACTGCCTAGAGCTGGTTTTATATTAGTAATCAAGTTTGAATCACTAACCATATGATGTAATGCACCTGAATCTATTACTAGTGGTCTAGTAGTATCTATTCCATTCATGGCAGTGCCAACAGTATAAGATGCATTAAGTGAGATACCAAGGGTTTTAGGGATACCACAGTTTTCTTTTAAAGTCTTGATGAGAGCCTCCAGGTCAGATCGTTTGATGGTCTCATCCTGGTTGGTCCTTGCAGTAGAGTTAGAGCACCTTGAGGAGCATCTAGAGGGAGTCACTGGTTCAACTTCATCATTTGAGAAATGAGCTCCAGCATCCTGGTATTGACTCCTTGGCTCCTTGAACTTGTTGGGCTTCAAATGAGGATGAAGTATCCAGAACTTATCCTTCATGTGGCCCTTCCTCTTGCAGAGGTCACAAATAAAGACCTTCCTATCATCATGTTTGTAAACCCCCTTGTTTGCTACTTGTCCTTCAGCTTGATTGCTCATGACTAGCTCACCATTGCCTCCAAAAAGGCAAAGGGATCCTTGCTCCTTCTGTATCTGGGCACAGACTTCTTCCAGGCTTGGTAACTTGTCAGCTCTTAGTATATGCTTAATCAGGTCGTTTTAGGTTGGCCTGGGGTGAGGAGTAACCCAAATACCTTATCCTGCTCGCGCCTCTCATTTAGAGCTGCTAGGTTGACAGTGTGTGGTCTGAGCATCTCCAACTCGGCCAAAAGAGACCTAAACTTGCCAAAGTGAGCTCTAAAGTCCATATCTTCTTGACTGAGAGAGTTCATGGCCTTCTTAATGTTGATCAGAGTAAATAAAGAAGGGAGGTTTAAGGGTCTTAAGCTAAGGAACGAGTTCAAGAGAAGGTTGGTGCAAAGTTAGGGCGAGTGTATGGACAGTACGGACCTGTTAGAATTTCAGAGTATAGACTCGTGTGTGATGAACAAACCCTTTAGGGACAGAGAGAACTCGAAATGGTGACAGAGAAGGGTCTGGTTCACTTAGTGTTAACTTGAACCAGAAACAGAGATTAGGAGAGACTTAGAGAGATTTGAGAGATTAAGAAAGGGATAGATTAGAGAGAATCTGGAACAAGAACACTAAGATTTGTCATGAAGTGGAGAGGGGAAATCCCCCTTACTCCCTTGAAGTTTACAATCGCCCAAGAGGCAAATAAATAGCTTTTCAAGTTTCTGGAAAACCCTAAAGCTAAGGATAAGACTTGAAGGGTGGAGATCTTCTGGTTTGAATTGGATGGCGAGGATTAGATCTTGGGGCAGAGGTAAGCTGTGTGTATGCGCCTAAGTGGTGGATGAAATGGCTTGGCTAAGAATGCTCCAGCAGCTCCTTTGTATCTGCCCACTTCTCTGCCCAGATACATAGTCAATAAGCTTCTAACTTTTCCAGCAAATGCCAGCCTGTTTTTGGACCACACAGCTTGGCGCCAACTCTCTTTTTGAACCAGCTCGCCTAAGGTATCTTCTTGGCATCTCCTTGATGCCATTTTTATTCCTCCTGATCAGAACCTTTGGTTTAAGTCCCAAGCTTTGCACGGACCACTAGGGAGTGTACGTACAGGTTATGGTCCGTACACTTTCGCCCTATTTTTGCACAAAGCCTAAAACACTTCAAATGGTCGAGTATCAAAGTTCTGGGTCGACCTTGGTGTTGACATGAAGTAATTAATGACAACGAGATGAGAAGCTAGAAAGAGGAGCATCCGAGATGAAGAAGAAAATTGGACCATACAGTCTCTGACCTAACTTAGGGTGCAAGGAAAGAAATAGAGGGAAGTTGACCAGAAACTTATTCAAAGGGTCTGGAGCACATATTTCCTTGTCCAGAAGCAGAGAGAGACGTTGGGAGGAAGAGTCACATGTCTGATCTGGTCTGGTGAGGCAGAGAATCAATTGGGGACCAGTTAGGAGCTGTCACTTTCACTTCAGCTGCAAGAGCCCTTTGTCTTGTTCTCTCTCATTTGTTTATTGTATTTCCTTGTCAACTTGCATCTGTGTATTCTGTCTATTTAAAGACTGTAAGCAGACATAATTAATCTAAGGAAACCATTTCTCTCCTCTCTCTTACAATTTCGAAATCTCTCTCTCTCTCTTGTTCTTCATGTTCTTCATTCTCCAGCAATAAACTCTCTCTAAAATCTCTCTTTCTAACATGGTATCAGAGCATTAAGCTCCTTTCATTCCGCAAATATCTCTTCATTCTACAAATCCCTACTTTTTTCTTTTCAATTCTCTCTGTGTTCTTCACTTTTACCCACTGGTCCATAGCTTTACCCATTGGGTAAAAGAATTTCGACCATGGAAATGGAGAAGAAGAACCTTATTCCAGTGACCCTTGAGGGTTCTAATTATCAGTTATGGTCAAGAGTGGCCAAAGTTACCTTGGAAAGTCATGGACTTTGGGACAGCCATATCATGGAGGCTGGAACTTCAAAGAGGATGGCTCTAGAGGATAGTCAGGCTACTTACCTGAAGAATAAAAGCAAGTGGGTGACACTGATTCAGTCAAAGGACAGGGTGCTGGAGGCTTTCAAGAATTTCCAGAACCATGTCTCCAACCATTTCAATGCCAAGCTGAAAATTCTCAGGTCAGATAATGGTGGAGAGTACACTAGTCAAGCATTCAAGCAATATCTGGCTCAGCATGGGATTATTCATCAGACCAGCTGCCCTTACACCCCTCAACAGAATGGATTTGCTGAGAGGAAAAACAGGCACCTAATGGAGGTTGCAAGATCAATGATGTTTCACACTAATGTCCCAAAAAGGTTCTGGAGTGATGCTGTGATGTCTGCAAGCTATCTGATCAATAGGACTCCAACTAAAGTCCTCAATGACCTGTCTCCTTTTGAGGTCCTAAAAAATACCAAGCCACCTTTGGACCACTTGCGTGTGTTTGGGTGCCTATGTTTTGTGTTGATACCAGGGGAGCAGAGGAACAAGCTTGATGCTAAAAGCTCAAAAGCTATGTTCATTGGATACTCACCAACACAAAAGGGTTATAAGTGTTATGATCCAATGTCAAGAAGGGTGTTAGTATCAAGAGATGTGAAGTTTGTGGAGACAAAGGGATACTATGAGGAGAAGAGTTGGGATGATTTGAAGGATTTATCCCAAGCATCAGAGAAAGCCACAAACCTCAGGATCATACTGGAGAATCTTGGTATTGGCATGCCTCAGGCGAGTCAAGAAACAAGGAGGAATTCTCCTGAAGCTGAACCTGGTCCAGAGACTGTAGTTGATGAAAATGGGGTTGATGAAATGGGGTTGATGAAGCTGTGGAAGCTATTCATCCTGATCCTGAAGGGGGGAATCAACAAGAAACTCATGATCAGGATGAAAGGCAACAAGAACAACAAGAACCTTTGCATCAGAATGATGTAACAGAATCTGATGAAGAAGAAGAAGAAACAAATCAGGTCCAGCCACTAAGAAGAAGTACCAGAATTAAGAAACCCGCATCAAACTGGATGAACACAAGAGTTTATTTCAATGCTGAAGCAGTGGCTCATCCAATAAGAGCAGTGTCCTCTCTTGCTCAGTATCCAGAGGAACATCAAGTGTTCATTGGGGAATTGGATCAGGAATATATTCCAAGATCATATGAAAAGGC
Organism: Moricandia arvensis; assembly: GCA_905132765.1. Taxonomy (NCBI): domain Eukaryota; kingdom Viridiplantae; phylum Streptophyta; class Magnoliopsida; order Brassicales; family Brassicaceae; genus Moricandia; species Moricandia arvensis. The sequence continues at coordinate 11,874 of CAJHQP010009067.1, forward strand.
AATGGAGCTTGAAGAGTGGAGGGAGTCTGTTGGAAATGAAACCAATGCTATGATAGTCAATGACACTTGGTATGAAGCTGAGCTCCCAAAAGGCAAGAAGGCAGTGACAAGCAAGTGGGTTTTCACAATCAAATATTTGGCAAATGGAAAGGTGGAGAGGCGTAAGACAAGGCTGGTAGCAAGGGTATTCACTCAGACATATGGGGAGGATTACATCGACACATTTGCACCAGTAGCAAAGCTTCACACCATCAGGATTATTTTCTCAATTGCCACTAACTTGGAATGGGATTTATGGCAAATGGATGTGAAGAATGCTTTCTTACCAGGAGAGTTAGAAGATGAGGTGTACATGCATCCTCCTCCTGGTTTAGAGCATCTAGTCAAACCAGGAAATGTGTTGAGGCTGAAGAAAGCAATTTATGGTTTGAAGCAATCACCAAGGGCTTGGTATCACAAGCTAAGCACCACATTGAATGGAAGAGGGTTTAGAAAGTCAGAGGCGGATCATACTCTCTTCACACTGACTGGTCCAAAAGGCATTGTTGTTATCTTGATTTATGTTGATGATATTATCATCACAGGGAGTGACAAGGAAGGGATTCAGGCAACTAAGGCCTTTCTGAAATCAGTATTTGATATGAAGGATCTTGGAGAGCTCAAGTACTTTCTTGGTATTGAAGTGTGCAGATCCAAAGACGGATTGTTTCTGTCTCAAAGGAAGTATGCTATGGATCTGTTGAGTGAGGCAGGAAATCTTGGAGGAAGACCAGCAAAAACACCCCTTGAAGAGGGTTATAAAGTACTGCGAGAGGGGGAGTTTGAGAACACTCCATTTTATGATGTCAAGAAGTATAGAAGAATGGTGGGAAAACTCATCTATCTGACCATCACAAGACCAGACATCTGCTTTGCTGTGAATCAAGTGAGTCAACACATGCAGGAGCCTAAGGTACACCATTGGAACATGGTTGAGAGGATATTAAGATATCTGAGGGAAGCTCCAGGTCAAGGTGTATGGATGGGTTGCAATGGAAGCACAGAGATTGTGGGATATTGTGATGCTGATTGGGCTGGAGACAGAGTTGATAGGAGATCAACAACCGGCTATTGCACCTTTATTGGAGGAAATTTAGTCACATGGAAGAGCAAGAAGCAGAAAGTGGTATCTTGCTCAAGTGCTGAGGCAGAGTACCGATCTATGAGGAAGCTAACTAGTGAACTCATATGGATCAAGGGACTGCTAAGGGACTTGAGTATAGGGATCACTACACCTATGACAATGCATTGTGATAATCAGGCGGCTATACACATTGCATCAAACTCAGTCTTCCATGAGAGAACAAAACATATAGAAGTGGACTGCCACAAGGTGAGACAAGCAGTGGAACAGCAAGCGATACTTCCATGCTATACAAGAAGTGAAGATCAACTGGCTGATATATTCACTAAGGCAGCCAGCAGCAAGGTTTGTGAGTTCATTCATCCTAAGCTTGGACTCATAGACCTTTCATGTCACTGATCCTCTTGCCATGAAGTGTTCTACTCTTTTTCCTTGGCTTGGTTTTTATCCCATGAGGTTTTGCTAGGCTAAAGGTTTTAATGAGGGAATGCTTCATGGTTTCCAAGCTTGACCAGTCCCTATGGTCAAGCTTGAGGGGGAGTGTTGACATGAAGTAATTAATGACAAAGAGATGAGAAGCTAGAACGAGGAGCATCCGAGATGAAGAAGAAAATTGGACCATACAGTCTCTGACCTAACTTAGGGTGCAAGGAAAGAAATAGAGGGAAGTTGACCAGAAACTTATTCAAAGGGTCTGGAGCACATATTTCCTTGTCCAGAAGCAGAGAGAGACGTTGGGAGGAAGAGTCACATGTCTGATCTGGTCTGGTGAGGCAGAGAATCAATTGGGGACCAGTTAGGAGCTGTCACTTTCACTTCAGATGCAAGAGCCCTTTGTCTTGTTCTCTCTCATTTGTTTATTGTATTTCCTTGTCAACTTGCATCTGTGTATTCTGTCTATTTAAAGACTGTAAGCAGACATAATTAATCTAAGGAAACCATTTCTCTCCTTCTCTCTCTTACAATTTCGAAATCTCTCTCTCTCTCTTGTTCTTCATGTTCTTCATTCTCCAGAAATAAACTCTCTCTAAAATCTCTCTTTCTAACACTTGGTCCGTACGGATCTGTACGGTCTGTACAAGTCCATACAGGTTCGTACAGAATCCGTACGGGTCACCTTATTTTTGCACACTCGACCATTTGATCCCAAATGGTTCCTAAAGTCCCTCTTGGACTTGATCTTCACTTTACATTAGCTTCAGGACCTTTCTTGACACCTTTAAACCCTCCTAAAGTCTTCTTAGACAATCTCCGGAGGTCTTGCCTTATTTTTGCACAAGACCCAAACCTCACCCAAACCTCACCCAAACTCATCCTTTTATTCCATTTCATCTCTTCAAGTTAAATACTCCCCCTCAAGCTTGACTCTAGTGATCCTAAGTCAAGCTTGGAACCTTGAAGAGTCTCCTCATTAAAAACCTTATCAAAGAAAACCCTTTTTGGGATAAAACCTTGATAAGGAAAAGAGTAAGATCTCCAAGGCCTAGGGATTGGCCAGTGAGTTCTTTGTGTCTCAACTAGTGTGGTGGACACAAAGAACTCTGGATCATGGCCCTCACTGTGGTGCAAGTCTGGATTGACTCTCATTGCACACCACTAACTCTTCTTGAGCTCATTTAGCTCTCTCTACACTGATCTTGGTCTCTCCCCCTTTCACCCAACCTCTTGTTGGGTTTAAGTGCTCGGATTACCAGATACTAACTTAGCCTTGGTTGCTTCTTCTTCTTGAACAACCACCAAGGATCTTCTCTTCACACAGATCATTGAAGCTTCTCAATACTCCCCCTCAAGTTTGACCATGTGGAACAAGTCAAGCTGGAAGGATTGCTTCATGATCTTGGACTACAAACCATTACACCCTAACTTCTGATTCTACTATCTTCATGGAATGCTTGTGTCTTCATCAGCTCTCTACAACCACCTCAAACCCTGAAGCCGCATTGCTAGAGTACCCTTCTTCATGATACAGCCAAGACTGCTCTGAACAGCCTCTTGGCTAGACACGCCACTGCCTAAACCCGGATAGCTTCATCTTCATTCTCTTGTAATGGTAAGGAAGAAACAGGTCTTGAATATATATCACCGGGTAGCTCACTCAAGTCCCCACCTCAAGCTTGAATTGAATCTAGGTTCAAGCTTGAAAGTGAGCCTGAATGAGCATCCAAACCAGGAGCACACCACCCCAACAGCTGCGCTTAAATCACTGGTCCACCTCCAAGTCTTGAGCTCCAAGTACCCTCAGGTCACCGGCCTCCTCAAGCTTCAGTGATGACCTCCTTCTTTTTGTGTGCCTTGAACCAGGAGCTCAACAACCTTCATGGCCTGCGCTTCTTATAACCGGCTACTACACCAAGAACCTTCCCATTGCTCCACACAATGGACCAAGTCTTCCTCTTGTCTTGGATAGGTACTTAACAACGCACACTCCTTGTGAACCTGAAACAATACTCAAACTCCAAACAAGATAAGACACACTTGCATTGGGATCAAACCTTGACTAATCTTCAAGTTTGATCACCAATGTCACAAGCATTGCACTTAGACAGTATCTCATTGTCTTAAGATCCATCTAATTCAAGCTTACCATTCTCTAACTGCTATGGATGAACTGATCAGGAACTATCACAAGCAATTAGGAACACAACTCCTGCCTTAAACGACCCTTAGACTCAAGTCTAGGTGTCTCAACCTTAAGGCAGTAACAATGACAATCGAATGCAAAAGCCTTAACCTATCCTATTCATGAGAGCAAGCCGGATTAGACACAATAATCTATCATCCTAGCAAGACAACCATTTAGAATAGATACTAAGCAACATTATCATTTCCAAATAACAGACCCAGTGCATTACTTTAATCAGTTTCTATTCATGTATTCAAGCAGATTCAGAACATGCTATTCAATATCATGACAAGCATTTCACAACTCAAACAACCAAACGAGTCTCTTTAAACAAAACATGGAACAGATTCTAAACTCTTTACATCTAGCAAACTTTAAACACATTCTCAGGTCTCAACACATCACACACACACTTTTTCAGTTCTTAAAGTTCATAAAGGATCAAGCTTTAATCAAGAGAAAGAAGTTTCCTTACAATCAAGGAACCAGTGTTAGTTCCTTGAACCTCCTTTGATACATGGACTGGATAAGAGATATTGGTGTCGAACTGATGTGATCATGGACCAGATTACTAAAGAGGGCAAAGAGAGCTTAGACAAGCCACATGATGCCACAATGCACCAGCAGCCTGGTGATGATGCTTTGACCATTCCACAAGGTCCCATGACCCGTTCCAGAGCCACGAAACTTAAGGAGACTGTTGTAGGATTACTCACTTCACATCCACAACAAGAAGAAAGTCTTGGAGAAAGTTTGATGGTCCGAGATATCTTGATCACCATTCAATCTATCTCTACATCAAGCTGAGCTAGTGTTTAGGCAAGACATTTGGTGTGTGCTCTTTTCTTGCTTTTGGTTTTCTCCCACGAGGTTTCCGGAGGAAGTTTTTTAATAAGGCACGACTTGTCTTACAAATCACCTAGGCCCTATCTCAGCCCAAGACTACTAGAAGATTATCCATTTTAGCTTATGTTATCTTTAAACTATAGTTTAATGTTATGTTTTCAAAACCCTAGAGAGCTTGTTCTTTGGTTTCTTTTATTTAAGGGGCAAACCCTATTGTACTCAAGCAGTCTTTTATCAAAAACCCTATTTCTCTCTCTCTCTAGTTGGGGAGTTGAGGTGTTTCTGGTGTGTAATATCCAAAGTCTAAGGGTGTCTAAGTTGGTGTGTCATATCCGATTTAGTCATCTAGGAGTATCAAGATATCATCCATCCCTCTTGTGTCACCATTAAATCCACAAACCTTGAAGAATTTGAGTCTCTGATTCGTTCCTTCAAGGATCTATCCTCCCATCAACCAAGGAAGCATCCTAGGCGTGTGTCATATATAGATCTAAGGAAGGTTTATTCTTGTCTCAAAGGAAGTATACACTTGATCTTTTGAAAGATGCAGGTATACAAGGAGGGAAGACATTCAAAACACCTTTGGAAGATGGATACAAAGTTCCACGTGAGGGGAGATACAAGACAGTCCACCATTCCAGGATGCCAAGCTTTATAGAAAGCTTGTTGGTAAGTTGATCTACCTAACTATCACATGACCTGATATATGTTTTGCTGTGAACCAGGTAAGTCAACATATGCACGGACCAAGGGAACATCACTGGAACATGGTGAACTGTCTCCTCATGTACCTGAATGGATCACCAGATCAAGGAGTCTGGATGGGATGGAATGAGAGTACTGAAGTGGTGGGGTATTTTGATGCGGATTGGGCTGGAGACAGGATGGATAGGAAGTCGACTACTCAATATTGCACCTTCATTGGTGGGAATATGGTTACTCGGAAGAGCAAGAAGCAGAAGGTGGTCTCTTGTTCGAGTGCTGAAGCTGAGTATAGAGCAATGTTGAAGCTCACAAACGAGCTGGTTTGGATCAAGGGCATACTGAAGCACTTGGGGATTGAGCAGGCCACACCCATGACAATGCATTGTGACAACCAGGCAGCCATCCACATTGCCTCCAACTCGGTGTTCCATGAAGGGACGAAGCATATTGAAGTTGACTGCCATAAGGTGGGGCAGATGATTGTATTTGGAGACATTCTACCTTGCTACACTAGAAGTGAAGATCAGTTAGCCGATGTCTTCACCAAGGCAGCCGACAGAAAACTATAGAGTCCATCCATACCAGACTTGGACTCATAGACCTCACCAAACGAGGTTAATCCCTTTTCCATGGGGTCTTTACTCTTTTCCTTGTTGAGGTTTTATCCCTAAGGAGGGTTTTCTTTAACAAGGTTTTTAATGAGGGAGATCTCATGGCATTCCAAGCTTGACTTGTTCCACATGGTCAAGCTTGAGGGGGAGTGTTGAATAAAATGGGTTTACTGAATACAGGAAGACAAAAGGAATGGAGAAGGTTTGGATTTGGGGTGTCCGTACAATGGTCCATACATGTCCGTACAAGATGTCCGTACAAGGCCATACAATGGTCGACCAGGATGAAGTTGGTTGAAAGTTACCCGAGGTAAATGTAACTTGACCAGAAGTTACATTTACCATTTACCACCCCGACTCAAGATTGGTTTGTGGATAAGGAAGAGCACTTGACAGGCTGTCTCATGTCGCTAGAAAGGAAGAGCATCTGGTCAAGATACTTTGACATCTCACGTGTGAAGCTTCTCGGCCAAGTATTCAAATTAGGCGCCTAAACCGACCTTGACCTCACATGCTGTTAAACCAAATAAGAGAAGTGATCATGATCTATAGAGAAAGGAGAGGAAACACTAAAGGAATGAAGAGGAAGAGAAATGGGATTGTCCGTACAAGTCCGTACAAGGCCGTACAAGGTGTCCGTACAGCCCTTATGTCGACCAAAGTTACATTGGGTCGACCACAGTCATTACGGGTAAATCAGAGAGAGTTACCATGCGCGGATAAGGTTCCTTCCCTTCTTCCTTTTGTGTGTCTACATGTATTGAACCTTATGGATAAGGTTCACTCCGCGCATGGACAGGCTGGCCAAGAGCATCTGGTCAAGATGCCATTGGCATCAAGCGTGTAAGGCCTCTGGTCCGCTTATTTCAAATCAGGCGCACCCAAGACCTTGACTTCACATGCTCGAGTTGAAACCTTATCCATTTGTATCCGTTAAGCTTGTTTATCCTTCTCTATATATTTTGTAATCCTTCTCATTAATCAATCAAGCAAGTATTTCGAGTTTCTCTTATTCTCTCTAGTGTTCTTCATGTTCTTCATCTCAAAATGATTTCTTCATAAAGTCTTAACCTTTTAGTCTCCAAATCTCTTCTAGTCTCTGTGGTGATTCTAATGAAGGAGGAACATGGAGGAGTATGGCAGGGGCGACCAATTCTGATAGTCCAGTGACCAGAAGAGACTTTGATTCCTTTATAAAAGCTGGCAAGGCCCTTATCTCACCCAAGGAGGTTGGTAAATATTCTCCTGACTCTAAACCCATCATTATAGATTCAGGAGCTAGCCATCACATGATTAGTGATAGGAGTTTGATTAGTGATGTCAAGCCTGCCTCAGGGAATGTGATTATAGCAAATGGAGATAAGGTTAAGATAGAAGGGATAGGGATCCTTAGGCTGTTTGATAGGGAATCATCTGCCTTATATATGCCTCAGTTTACATCTAATTTGCTTTCAGTAAGGAAGGCTACAGTTGACTTGAGTTGTCAGGTTGTATTCAGACCAGATGAGGTTGAGTTTCAAGATTTAAAGACAGGGAAGTTGATAGGAAGAGGGCACAGCCAGGATGAACTCTATCATCTCCAAAAGACAGAACCTTCTATCTGCATGATCAGTACAGCTACCGGAGTTGATAACAACACATGGCATGCTAGATTGGGACATCCCCATGCTAGAGCTTTAAATCTGATGCTTCCTGGTGTGGTGTTTGAGAATGATGTGTGTGAAGCATGTATCTTGGGGAAGCATTGTAGGACAGTCTTTCCAAGGTCTAGCACCATCTATGAGAAATGCTTTGACCTTGTTCACTCTGATGTGTGGACTGCTCCTTGTCTTTCCAGAGAAAATCACAAATACTTTGTCACATTCATTGATGAGAAGTCTAAGTATACTTGGGTGACACTGATTCAGTCTAAGGACAGAGTGCTTGAAGCTTTCAAGAATTTTCAGACCCATGTCTCCAACCATTTCAATGCCAAACTCAAGATTCTTAGGTCAGATAATGGTGGAGAATACACAAGTCAAGCATTCAAGCAGTATCTAGCTCAACATGGGATCATACATCAGACAAGCTGTCCTTATACTCCTCAACAAATTGGAGTAGCTGAGAGGAAGAATAGGCACCTGATGGAAGTAGCAAGGTCAATGATGTTCCACACTAATGTGCCAAAGAGATTTTGGAGTGATGCTGTCATGACTGCCTGTTATCTTATCAACAGGATTCCAACTAAGATACTCAATGACATGTCTCCATTTAAAGTACTAAACTGCAACAAGCCATCTTTGGATCATTTGCGAGTATTTGGCTCCCTCTGCTTTGTGTTGATACCAGGGGAACTGAGGAGCAAGTTAGATGCAAGAAGTTCCAAGGCAATGTTCATTGGCTACTCTCCAACACAAAAGGGTTATAAATGTTATGATCCAGTGACAAGAAAGGTTTCCATATCAAGAGATGTGAAGTTTGTGGAGACTAAGGGATACTATGAGGAAAAGAGTTGGGATGACTTGAAAGACCTCTCTCAAGCATCAGACAAAGCAGCCAATCTCATATTGATTTTGGAGAATCTTGGCATCAGCATGACTCAGGCAAATCAGGAGACAAGGTCGTGTGCACCTGAAGCTACATCTGGTCAAGACACTGTGGTTGAGGAAGATGGGGCTAATGAAGCTGTAGAAGCCACTCATCCTGATCCTGAAGGGGGGAATCAACAAGAAACTCATGATCAGGATGAAAGGCAACAAGGACAATCAGAACCAGTAAATGATGAAGCAGAATCTGAGGAGGAAGGAGAGCCTGAAGCAGTTCAGCCTCTTAGGATAAGTACAAGGCTGAGAAAGGATCCTTCAAACTGGATCAACACAAGGGTCTACTTCAACTCACAGGCAGTGGCTCATCCTATACAGGCAGTATGCTCATTGGCTCAGTATCCACAAGAACACCAAGTCTTTATTGGTCAACTGGATCAAGAGTACATTCCAAGGTCATATGAAGAGGCAATGGAGCTTGAAGAGTGGAGAGACTCTGTTGGGAATGAAACCAATGCTATGATAGTCAATGACACTTGGTATGAGGCTGAACTCCCAAAAGGCAAGAAGGCAGTGACAAGCAAGTGGGTTTTCACCATTAAGTACTTGGCAAATGGAAAGGTGGAGAGGCGCAAGACAAGGCTGGTTGCATTTGCACCAGTAGCAAAACTTCACACCATTAGGATCATTTTCTCAATTGCTACTAACTTGGAATGGGATTTGTGGCAAATGGATGTGAAGAATACCTTTCTGCAAGGAGAATTAGAAGATGAGGTCTACATGCATCCTCCTCCAGGTCTAGAGCACTTGGTCAAACCAGGGAATGTGTTGAGGCTGAAGAAAGCAATTTATGGCTTGAAGCAATCACCAAGGGCCTGGTATTACAAGCTAAGCACCACACTGAATGGAAGAGGATTTAGGAAGTCAGAAGCTGATCATACTCTCTTCACATTGACTGGTCCACAAGGCATTGTGGTTATCCTGATATATGTAGATGATATTATCATTACAGGAAGCGACAAGGAAGGGATTCAGGCCACTAAAGCATTCCTGAAATCAGTGTTTGACATCAAGGATCTTGGAGAGCTGAAGTATTTCCTTGGAATTGAAGTGTGTAGATCCAAGGAAGGACTATTTCTGTCTCAAAGTAAGTATGCAATGGATCTGTTGAGAGAGGCAGGAGACCTTGGGGGAAGAGCAGCGAAGACTCCTCTTGAGGATGGCTACAAAGTGCTGCGAGAGGGGGAGTTTGAGAACACTCCATTTAAGGATGTCAAGAAGTATAGAAGAATGGTTGGGAAGCTCATTTATCTGACCATAACAAGACCTGACATTTGTTTTGCTGTGAACCAAGCCAGTCAGCACATGCAAGCTCCTACATTTCATCACTGAAATATAGTAGAGAGGATCATGAGGTATCTAAGAGAAGCTCCTGGTCAAGGAGTTTGGATGGGTTGCAATGGAAGCACTGAGGTTGTAGGATACTGTGATGCTGATTGGGCAGGAGATAGAGTTGATAGGAGATCAACCACTGGGTATTGTACATTCATTGGAGGCAACTTGGTAACATGGAAGAATAAGAAGCAGAAGGTGGTGTCATGTTCTAGTGCTGAAGCAGAGTATAGAGCTATGAGGAAGCTCACTAGTGAACTCATATGGATCAAGAACCTACTGAGGGATTTGGGCATTGAGACAACAACTCCAATCACCATGCACTGTGATAACCAGGCGGCCATACACATAGCTTCAAACAATGTGTTTCATGAGAGAACCAAACACATTGAGGTGGATTGTCATAAGGTCAGGCAGGCTGTAGAGCAAAGGATCATCCTACCATGCTATACAAGAAGTGAAGACCAGTTAGCTGATATCTTCACAAAGGCTGCAAGTACTAAAGTATGTGAGTTCATTCATCCAAAGCTTGGGCTCATAGACCTAACATGTCACTGATCTCCCCTCCATGAAGTGTTCTACTCTTTTTCCTTGGCTTGGGTTTTCTCCCAAGTGGTTTTACCTAGCTCAGGTTTTAATGAGGGAATGCTTCATGGCTTCCAAGCTTGACCAGTCCCTATGGTCAAGCTTGAGGGGGAGTGTTGACATGAAGAAATAAATGACAGGGAGAAGTTGTTGACAAGAAGACATGAATAGCAGAGTAGAAGAGATCAAGTCAAGAGGATCATCCAGAATGATCAAGTATAAACTAATCACTTGTCCGTACAGTTAGGTCAATGAGTGACCTAACGTGGCTTGCAAGACAAGGAAAGGTTTAACTTGAGAAGAAAGGAAGCTTAATCTGTTCAGAAACAAAGGAGGATGTTGACAAGAAGCAAAGAGACGTTGGGGGATAAGTCACATGCTGAAGAATTCAAATGGAGAGAGGGGGGACCATCAGTCACCTGTCACTTTCCAACAAGGCTGGACAAGCCCCTGCTATTCTTCATACTGCTCAGACCCATTTGTTTAATCTTTTCTCTGCTCAACTTGTCTGAATTGTTTATTAGTTCTTTTGTTTTGTTTGTCTATTAATAGACTTGTACTCAGAAACCACATTAAGCAAGGAAATAGATTTCCTCTCTCTCTCTCTTATTCTGGGCGAAATCCATCTCTCTCTTTCATGTTCTTGCTGTTCTTCATTTTCTCTACACAAACTAGACACTAAATCTCTCTATTTTCACAATTGGAACATGGTTAACCGGATCCTGATGTACCTGAATGGCTCACCTGATCATGGAGTGTGGATGGGATGCAACCGGAGCACTGAGGTGGTAGGATACTGTGATGCGGATTGGGCAGGAGATCAAGCAGATAGGAAGTCTACAACAGGCTATTGCACATTCATTGGTGGGAACTTGGTCACTTGGAAAAGCAAGAAGCAGAAAGTGGTTTCATGCTCAAGTGCTGAAGATGAGTATAGGGCCATTTTCAAGCTGACTAATGAGCTAGTTTGGATCAAAGGGATACTAAACCACTTGGAGATTGATCAGGCCACACCAATGACCATGCACTGTGACAACCAAGCAGCCATCCACATTGTATCAAACTCGGTGTTCCATGAGAGAACCAAGCATATTGAAGTCGATTGCCACAAGGTGAGGCAAATGATAGTCCTAGGAGTGATCTTACCTTGTTACACACGGACTGAAGATCAGTTGGCTGATGTTTTTACCAAGGCTTCAAGGCAGAAGACACTTGAGTCCATCCATCAGAGGTTGGGACTCATTAATCTTACTAGGTGCAACTAATCCCCTCGCCATGAGGTCTTTACTCTTTTCCTTGCTAAGGTTTTATCCCTAAGGAGGGTTTTCTTTGGCAAGGTTTTTAATGAGGAAGATCTCATAACATTCCAAGCTTGACTTGTTCCACATGGTCAAGCTTGAGGGGGAGTGTTAAACCAAATAAAAGAAGTGATCATGATCTATAGAGAAAGAAGAGGAAACACTAAGGGAGAGGAGGAGAAATGGGATTGTCCGTACAAGTCCGTACAAGTCCGTACAAGGCTGTACAAGGTGTCCGTACAGCCCTTATGCCGACCAAAGATACTTTGGGTCGACCACAGTCATTCCGGGTAAATCAGAGAGAGGTACCATGCACGGATAAGGTTCGTTCCCTTCTTCCTTCCATGTGTCTACATGCATTGAACCTTATGGATAAGGTTCACTCGGCGTATGGATAGGCTGGCCAAGAGCATCTGGTCAAGATGCCATTGGCATCAAGCGTGTAAGGCCTCTTG
>CAJHQP010009068.1:0-24021 GCA_905132765.1 Moricandia arvensis
CTTGAAACATGCTGAATCAAATCATGGCTTGTACTGCTCGTGGTTCTGGTACGTCTCACCAATAAGATGTAAACTTGAGCAGCCGAAGAAGAAGTCCATGTGGTGATACATGAGCAGTAAAATCGCTCTACAACAGAATCATTCCAAACAACTGCTCGCTTGCACATCGATAACACATGTAATCTTGTGATGCATTGCCGTGGATCTACGCTGTCGATATATACTCTCTGAAAATATCATACTAGCATCACAAAGCAGCGTCATAGTAGCATGACGATATCTAAACCGCAAGCGTGACTAGTTCACTATCGAAAATATACTATCGACTCCGTTGATCTTGTCCTTGGTGCACCTGCTAATGAAAGAACGACGTATAGAGGTAACTGACCCATGACTATCTATCCTAGATGAATGAACAGCGCAGCATATCTAGTTATCCTTGCGACTCACATTTTCTACTTCAAAATATTTGGAAACAAGTCCCATTAAAGCATACGTATATACCATGCATCTGATACCGACCTTTGTGATACTACTCCACACCCGATCTGGGTACTAAGTATATAGTTGACTCGACAAGCCGTGCAACAATCAAACAAGAACATGCACAGCCATCACACTAAACTTGAACCAAACCGAGAAGCCACAATGTGTACCTCAACGATTAACCCAAAGTTGCCGGGACAGATCCACATACCTTAGGCCAATCGCCTAAGTACACATATCCTATTAGGTACAACTCGAGGCTTTCAAACCCGACTGAGTAATACCCAATAGTTAGTTCGTCCGGACAAGGACTAATATCATATGGAACTCGTATTTAAGGAAACATTCTTTAATACATTATATAATATTCTTTCAAAAGCATCTTACAAAATGTTATAGATTAACCTCGAGGCTTTTAGTAAAAAAAAATTTATACATAAGATATATCAAAACTACTTTGCAAGGATAATAAAACTACTGCTTGCTAATGTTGTTCATTCCCCTCCTAGAGTAACGGTCTCCCGCCTACTGGATACATGCATCACAAATGAGTCATGAGTAACTAGTTTACTCAGTGAGTCTAATCCCGCATCCCCAACACATCTCAATAGTATCCGCAGCAGTTAACTCCATCTGTATGCAGTGGAAATGTATTCCATAATTATTATAAATATAGATTATAAGACCTATCATTCCATCGATGTGAATCCTATCTTAAACATCACCTCCATGTCACCCGCCCTTCACTCATATATAAATACAATATATACACTAAACCCGATAAACCACAAAGGCTAACCGAGCCTAGTGAGTTAGCATTACCATCATCCTCGAATGTCCTTATGAAAATTCGAGACTGCATCGTCATGCAGTACACGGCCTTCAGGGTGCCACCCCATCATTGTGTCTTCATGACCTTGTTCCATTCGCAGGATCAAGTCACGGTAATGCCATGGACTTTAAGGAGAGTGAATATGATTAGAATTCACATGATTCATATTCATATACTTAATAATATACATATATATTAGTACTTGAGAACAAGTACTAAGGCTCAGGATAAACCTCAAAGAATAATTCATAATAATCCTTAAGTGTTTACACAAGGTAACCACTTCATATTTCAATATAGATTAAAAGTATTTGCTTATCAATCAACAATATTAAGTATGCAATCAAGTAATACTCATTCATAACTCATCAACATCTATCTAGACTCACATTTGATTATATGAGATTGGCTAAGGAAGACTAGACTTGAGCTCAAGCTAATCGCACTCCACTTCACTTCTGATTCAGAACGTCCACAAGGAAGGATCCGGTTGATCCCACCACTGACCTCGACCATCTGAACCAATAACACATAACGTTGGAACAAAGGTTAATCAATCCATTTCAATAAGAAACTCAACTCATCTCAGATAGTTTGTTACAGAAATGTTTAGTTCAGACCATGATCAGTTCGGTTAAGCTTAGCTAAGATCAGTTTGGTTCGACGATAAATCCTTTCATCTGAGTTGTTTAGATGCAAGGCGACCATGAACTGAACTAATATCAATCCACATAAGGACTTAATAAATTAATCCAGACAGGAAGATCAACAACTCAGTCAGCTAGTTCCAATCTAAACTGATCTGAATCAAAAGACAAAACAGTTTACCTGTTCAAATCAAACACTGTCTGAACTCGGCTGATACACCAAACTGAGATGAAGCCACGCCCAACCTGATCAGTATCACATCAAGCCAAGGTCGTATTTAATCATAACAATGGTGAATCGCATACATTCCAACACAACTTCTCACATAAGACTGATCCACAAAGAACTTCATCTTACCGATTAAAATCAAAGGCTGAAGAACATGGGTAATTCTCTACTTCATGACGCCAAAACTTCATCTCTTAAACACACCAGAACTCACTGATTGAAGTCAGAAGAGGGTGAGAAAGGGCCGTCCAAGCTCACTTCTCTTCTCTTATTTTTTTCTGATTTTTTTTTTCAACAACTTTCTCTCTCTCTCTCTCTCTCTCTCTCTCTCTCTCTCTCTCTCTCTCTCTCTCTCTCTCTCTCTCTCTCTCTCTCTCTCTCTCAATTTTTCTGTCTGGTTTTGGAGCTTAATGATCTCGTCCAGGATGATGAAAAGGTAATAAATGCTAGGGGAACATCAAGATAATACTCAGCAATAAAGGACAGAAGTTTCAGTTCAGAATAAGACATGTGGTGAGCTGAATCACACTTTCCCTCCCATGAAATAAGGTCATTTCCTTCCCATTAAGAAACTCCAGCAGCTTGTGCATCTCACATGAATTTTAATGAAGCAAGCAGGCAGGAAGGTGAAAGTCACATGTCCAGGTCAGGAAGGAAGCAAGCAGCCAGGCAACACATGAAATGCACATAACTTGCAAGCAACTAAATGTATTCTAGACCAGTTTTCGATCAAATGTTTTCCGTCCATTGGTTCTCATTTTGATTTTGGATAAAATCGTATATAATAATTAAAAATCGATCAAAGCTATCAAGGGAAGTCCTTCAGACTGCATGACAGTCCCGTTGAGACATTAATTCACCGGGTTAATATTATTTTTAAATCTGGTCGACCAACTCCGAACTGGACGAGCAAAAAAAATTTCGACCAAAATTCCATTGGATCGTGAGGGTTATTACACAAGGAACCAAAGTTTCAACAGGAACTCCTATGGGACTTGTCAAAGGAGTAACTTTAATCAGGGTTCACAGCGAAAGCCCTTCAACAACAACTGAACTTATGGATCTTCGTACTACCAGAATCCTCCTCAAGAAACTCAAGAAAGCAAGATTAAAGCAATGGTTGACAGAGTTTTAGAAGGACAGCAGAAGATGACTGTGGATTTCAATGGAAAATAGATGGTTTGAATCTCACCCTCAACACCAAGTTCGAAAACCTCATCACCCATGTGAAGAAGTTGGAGAATCAAGTTATGCAAACAAGCGTAACCATTAGGAGGCATGAGAGCTTGATTTAAGGAGAAAATATAGTCTGGACAAAAGCACCACGTCAATGCATTGATTGATGATGATTTTTGGCAGGAAGTTAAGAGAGAGAGGCTCCAAGAAAGCAATTTTTGTGTGGAAAGTTCCAGGTCACTCGGCAGTTCTCATTCTTGTCAATCGACACCAAGCAATGAGCATCGATCGATAGTGAATCCTGCAGTATCAGTGACTTCGTGTGAATCAACTAACGTCGAATGACACAGACATCAGAGTGCCGACCGACAGAGTGATATATGTATTGGTCGATAGTGCGACCTTAGCATCGATCGACAGATGAGGAAACCAGTTCGACTGCCAAACATCAATGAAAGCTTGATTGTGCGTCCGACCATGAAAGTTTCAGAACAAAATACAAACACATCTGAAGCTATGGATCTCGATATAGAAGATGATGGACACTCCAAGAGGAAGCAAAAAATTCCCAAACATTAACACAGAGAAGCCAATGAAAAGGAGATGAATAACTTTGCTAAAATAGTTTTAAAAATTCCTCTAGATATCTCATTTGATGAAGCTTATTATACTCACAGATTGTGGGTGTTTTTCAGAGAAACAAGGGAGACAGATGATGATAAAGAAATCATGTTCAATCATCTCAAAGATGAAGCAAATGACTTGTTTGAAGAAGAAAAGTGATCTTGGAAAGTTCGTGATCCCATGCTTCATCAAAGGGCACGAATATCCCAAAGCCCTTTGTGATACTAGATCATCAGTGAGCATTATGCCAAAATCTACGGCAGAGGAGCTCAACGTGAGAGTGGAACCCTCCAATGATTCTTTCACGTTTCAAGACTGCTCAAGAGTGAACTTAAGAGGGATGGTAAAATATGTTACAGTACATATTAACAACACCCTAGTACCAGTAGACTTCCATGTTATGGAAATCAGGATAGACTAGAACTCTTTGATACTACTTGCGAGAGCATTCATGGCCATTGTGGGAGCTATCTGCGATAGAAAGCTAAACATGTTGTATCTATCTCTAATTAATCAAAATATTTTTTATGAACCTATTAAGAATAAGAACAAAGCTACTCTGATTGAATTGTCTAATGATGCAAGCTTGTAGTCACATGCTTTTGCAATTATGAGGAGTCGGAAGAGGGCGCATCGATCGATACCCAGCCCGGATAATCGATTGACGAGCTTTCAATTCAACAATAAATTGACGCCCACGCCTTATTATCGATCGACATCCACCCTTCAGAACTCATCAACACCTACACCAGATTCTCGATTACAACCCATCCTACCTCGAGTACGACGAAGATTACAGAGAAGAAGATATAATCGAATGCCGAGGTACTGCTATGTGAGAGGCTGGTGTTTTTCATGTTTCCCATGAACTCGGGAAATCGACGTTGATCGGTGGTAACCAATCACCATCGATCGATACTGGTACTAACTTAGATTCTGAACTAGATTCATCTGCCGAACGCAAGAGGGAATATGGTTATCTACAACCAGATGAGTTCGGTATTATGAGAGATCCAGACGGTCACACAAGAGCTATGGATGGCCGAATTCTGCATGTCATGAGGGAAGATGTAGCAGATATACTTGCGATGGCCGATGAAGCTAGGAACCTTTTCGGCCAATAGTCTGATTATCGAGCATCGATCGACGGTCACCATACACCATCGATCGACACCCATCACGCATACCGTGGATACGGTGAAGCTTACGAAGCATACGATGCAGATTACAGAGAGGAAGAGCTGATTGAGTATCGCGGCCTAGCAATGGAAAACGCTGGCTGGGTAACAAATGCGAAAGTCGATAATCAAGCACCAATCGACTGCATCTCAGTCCCTTCAAAAAAATATCAGACGCAAGCCAAAACAAGAACTTAGAGCATAAGATACGAATGTTGGTTATCTTAGACCAGATGAGTTTGGAATTTTTAGAGACACAGAAGGATGTGCACAAGCTCTTTATGGGAGAATTCTAAACATACATAAGGAGGATGTAGCAGATGCCCTTGTTATGGCTACTGGATCAGGAAATTTATTTGGACAACAGCCATCGATCGACGCACAAGTACAAGCATCGATCGACAGCGAGGACAGAAGAACGTGTTGATCCATAATGATCCATACACTCCCAAACATCCAAAATTGATCGACGACAGCCATCACGCATCGTTCGTTACAACCTTCCTAGGAGCAAACCAGTTTTGTACCTCTAATCCTTTGGTTAGGAAGCCCACGATCGATCCATTGGATAACCCCACTACTGATTGACGTTCATATAGAGCATGGACAGAGAGCTTATGATGCTGAAGGCAAAAGAATTTTCCATTGGGAAAGAAAGATGAGTATGGCGTCTACAGATATGAGAATGGTAATGAACGAGCTATAGACCGGTAGAGTCGTGAATGTGCAAGAAGCAGACATCATACCAGTTCTAGAGAGAGCTACTATGTTTGAGCAGAGATACATATGTTTACAAGAACATGCAGAAACGATCGCTATGTCTATGACGAAGCAAAATACATAAAGCAGAGCATAGATTGATGATATTGTGCAAGCGATCTACAAAGCTCAAGAGATGTCACTGGATGATTTCTACAAGAGGCTTGATGATGTCTACTATCCTATAGACAAGTGCCTCAACGGTTTGACTACACGCATCGATGAGATGAAGCAAGATTTGGATATTGTTCTAAGACAACATGCGATTGGAGCAGATAGAGTGACATCGATCGGCGGCAACATAAGGCCCATCAATCGATGCCAAACTCGACAGACAGAAGCCCACAGCAAAAACATTAATGGAAGATAGGTTCGATGAGATTGCTTTTTCTCAGAGCCTGATGAAGAAAGATTTTTCTCAGCAATTGGAGAATATATCAGAGACTATAGCTGCCAGACTTAGAATGCTACAGCGCAATATTGAGAATCTACAAAGAAGAATGCATTCAGTGGAGGTTGCTAAGGAGACCATAAAGAATGAGAAAGCCAGAGGAGATGAAGCAATGAGACACTTCGTTGGTACATTGTTTCAGAAGAGCAAAGAAGATGTAGACACTTATTTTCCAAGCATAGATCCACCTCCATTCTAGTTAGAAAGTTCAAACATCAAGCTTAAGACTATAACCAAGCGCTGAGCAGGAGGCAACCCACTGTTCAATAAGTTTTTATTTAGTTTTTACTTACACTATTATTTATTTCGAGTTTTACTTTATTTTTCCAGATTTTTTAAGTCTACCATCGATCGACACCATAGAGGCACCATCAGTCGACAATGGATCGCGACAATCGATTGACACCCTCATACAAAGGGAGGTATCGATTTTTATACTTAAACTATTTCCTTATGATTTAATTTTTCATAACCAATCCAGGGGGATTATACTGAGGACAGTGTAATTTAAGTCTAGGGAGGTTCGCTAATGCTATTTATTTATTTATGAGTTTTATTTCTATATATATATATATATATATATATATATAATTTTTCAAAACATTTAATTGATTCAAAAAAGGGGCTATGATCAATATTTATTATTGACTAACCACAATTTAGCACCATTCTTAGAAGGTTGTTTGCAGAGATTACTAGAGGTACCAAAGTGGAATCATCATGCCGCTATATCACACTTGCTTAGAAAGTTTGAAGAAACCGAAGCTGATTTCCATCACTAATCTTGACATTAATTGCTTGCTTTGGTATTTGGTATTCACTGGATCGGATTCTTTATGCAAGTTTGAAAGGTAAAAGTATGTGTGTGTCTGATTAGCCTCTTTCTCCCCTTCAGATTCAAAAAGGAGTCGAACAGGATTTGGTGGCTACAACCATTAAAGCTTGATTCATATGATTCTAGAAAGAGATAAAGGTCAAGAAGAAGTCAACAGGATCTAGTGGCTAAAACCATTAGGGCTGATTCATGGAAGACTGTCCAAATATGTTAGTCAAATAAAAAATGATACCCTCAAAAGAAGAGAACATTGACTCAGATAAGTGAGAAGAGAGAGAGGAAAGGGATCAGAGAAGACTACCTATGTGCTCAGATACTTGCAGGGGTAAGAGTCTATATGTCCTTTGATTGATATTCTCAGGGTAAAGCCTGCACTTTTATTTTATGAAAAGAAATGAAATCAGTTGAAGGGTGAGTCAGACTAGTATTCGCTAAGTTGTTTGTTAGAATGAATTTGGTTGTTATACTAGGATAGGGTATATAAAATTTCTCTGTGATTGACTTAATAAGATGTGGTTGCAACAAAGTAGGGTGACAATTATACTTAGACATTATGTGAGTCTTTGTCTTTCAAAACCTCTTTCACAAGCTTGTTTGCTTGAGGACAAGCAAAAGGTTAAGTTTGGGGAAGCTGATATAGCATATTTATTACTAGTTATAGGCTTTATTTTTGGGTTCTATATGTCTAGGCTATGTTTTAAGGTCTTTAGAGAATCTTTATCCATGGTTCTTGAAAGGGGTTCGTGCACTGTTCGCGGGCCCAACTGACAGGTCCAACTACGTTTTGGAGATATATGGAGATACCTGGAGCTTTTGGAACATTTAGAGGAGAAGAATTCGTAGCTGATCAATTAGAGAGGCGAAGTACAAGATAGTCGTCGAGACAACCTTGTCATCGACCGATGTTACAAGACCAATATCGATCGATGTTTCAGACTTGCCATTGATTGATAGCCAATTCACGACAGCCGATCTCAAGCCCAAGTTAGAGACAAATGACGAAGATACCCTGGATGAGTTTTGACTAGATTTTAGGGTTTTTATATTTATGCTTTATGCATTACACAGAGAAAAAAGTGTGGGAGAGAGAGAAGAGAAAGAGAGTTTAGTTTTCTATTATAGCTTTAAGGTTTCTAGTGGAGAAGATTCAATAACTTCTTAGGGAGATTTGTATTCGAACCCTAGTATTTTATTTATGCATTACATTCAGACTTTCTCTTACTTTAATTATTTTGAGTTGTTATCAACTAGATTTAGGGTTGAATGATGACAATCATGGATTAGCCCAAAAGTAGGATTGCTAGGTTAAGTTAATATTCATCAATTGAGTTGTGCTTAATGCTTGCATTCTAGAGTAGCTAACTAAGATCTCGAAAGTAGGACATGGACGACTACGAGAGTAGGTTTTGTGACAAAATAGACTCCATTGAACAAGGTTGTTAGGCGCATGCGAGAGGTGGTCTAATTAGCTTGGTGAACATAACAAATTTTGTTCACACTTCCTTCTAATTTCACCATCGATCGACAATTAGGCCTTAGCCGTCGATAGATGGTCTTTCCTTTTGCTGACATACGAGAGTTGGAGTTAGAAGGGTCAGAATAGTTAATAATTTAGTTATAGAATATTTAAATTTCCGTGTTTCGTATTCCCTATAATTTATTAAGCTTGAAACCCTAGGTCTAGCATATTAAAATTTGTGTTTAGTTAGTCTAATAACATATTTCCAAATTTGCATTGTTATCACATTTCCATATTTTCATCTATACTTCCTGATAAAGAATAGTTCCTTAAATTGATTAATTGCTACTGATATATATATATACATATATATATATACCTAGCTTAGTCTTTAGAAATAAGAAATTTATTGTGTGTCATTGCTCTCTGTGGATTCGATCCTTAAGTATTACACTTGATCTCTCTTGGCAAGAGTTTTATTTGTGTGTTAAGATTAGGGTTAATTTGATAGATAATTGCTTAGGAATATTCATACCCTGCTAGAACAATAAACACACCATGTCAATGAACCAAGATCATATGTTGAGGCAATGAGGAGCAGAAACAGAAAGTTGTGGAAACAGACTGCATATGAAGAGATGAATTCTCATAAGAAGAATATGACTTGGGATTTGATCGACAAACCAGACAAGCATAAGCTGGTTGGGTGCAAGTGGGAATTTTAAGATAAAACCAGGTATACCAGGATTGAGGATAAGAGGTACAAGGGGAAGACTGGTTGCAAAAAGGTATCCACAGACTAAGGGAATTGACTGCCATGAGATATTCTCTCCAGTAGTGAAACACGCCTCCATCAGATTCATGCCATCAGTTGTCGTGAACCTGGATTTGAATTGGAACAGATGGACGTTAAGATTGTTTTTCTACATGGAAGTCTAGAAGAAAGGATCTTAATGACTCAGCCAGAGGGGTTCAGATGAAACAAGGTTTGTCTATTGAGAAAGTAACTTTATGGACTAAAGCAATCTCTAAGAAGGTTGAATCAACGGTTTGATACCTTCATGAAAAATCATTTGTTTGATAGAAGCACCAAGGATCCATGTGTGTACGTCAGGGATGCACAAACAGATTGAGATGTCTACTTATTTCTCTATGTCGATGACATGCTCATTGCATCAAGGAATAAGAAGGTGATTAGGGAACTCAAAGATAGGCGAATGGGGAATTCGAAATGAAGGGATAGAGAGAAAGGATATGGTACATGCTTCGAGAATCTTAAGAATTGATATTTGAAGGGACAAAGAGAAAGGCAGCATTGATATTGTCACAGGATACCAACATTGAGAAGGTATTGAAAAACATTTGGGATTCTGGATGCACGTTCGGTGAATCATTGCACTTCAACTTGAGATGTTTGACTGAGAAATAAGGGAAGCTCAAAGCCACCCATATATGGAAAATATTTCATACGCGAGGGATGTGGGGAGCTTAATGTATGAAACGGTCGGCTCAAGGCCAGACCTTGGCTTCACAGTGGGGTTTATCAGTAGGTTCATGAGTAAACCAGCAGAGAACATTGGGAGGCAGTTAACTGGGTGTTAAATTATCTAAAGGGAACATATAAGATCAACCTAACATTCAAGAAGCATACAAAGTTCATTATTGAAGGTTACTCAGATTCAGACTATGCAATTTACTTGGAAAGGCGAAGATCAGTTATAGGGTACATCTTCAAGGTTGGAGGGAACATGGTTTCATGGAAATGGTGTCTACAATATGTGGTTGCTCTTTCCTCCAATAAGCAGAGTACAATGGCTAATACAAGAGCAGAAAAGGAAGGTGTGTGGTTAATGAGATTATGTGTAGAGTTAGATTTCTAACAAGACAGTTTTCACTTGCATTGTAATTCACAGAGTGCCATATCTCTAGCAAGAAACCCAGTTCATCACGAAAGGACAAATCACATTGAAAATAAATTCCACTTCATCAGGGAACTAATAGCAGATGGAGCTACAGTTCTAAACAAGATCCAAACCACAGTTAATCCAGCAGATTTTCTCACTAAGACTGTACCTGTCAGAAGTTCCAGCTATGCTGCAAGCTTGTGAATCTTCACAGAGACAAGAACGGCCACACCAGTAACTCCAGAGTACACAATAATACTCACAAGATACATCACAGAGTCAAAGGATGAGTTACTCTAAGTGTTTGAAAAAGGACTACCTGGCAAAGGGGATGGATTCATGGTAACTCTCACGTGTTCAAGGTGGAGCATCTTTAACCTGAGAAGCAAACAAATAAACAAGTTAGTCACTGTTAAGAAGGCTTTATCAAGGGAAAAGTCGATTCAAGTTTAGACTTAGTTTGAAGATTCTTGTCAACGCCAGAGGAAAATGCACAGGCAGGATTTGGTTGAAACAAGTTGTTACGAATGTTTTGTAATCCTGAGGTTAAAGGGTATGAGACAACAATCATTAACACTTGGTCAAGAAGCATAAACACGCTAACACAGCTAGTATAAGCACGTGTGAGCTATACCTTAGTGGAATCGTCATGAAGTGTTTCAGTCTGAGTTTTCAGTTGAACAAGCCCAGAAGCGGTAAGATCCGCTGGTTTCGTCTCACGACCACCGTTTTCAAGGTAATTGTCCGAGTCAACTTGGGTGGACATGGTCACCTCAAGTACGAAACTGAAAAACGCAAAGCTTTAGCAACATCAACCATCATTGGTTGAGGTGGAGCTCCAGATCCATCACTGGAGCTCGTCATAAAAGAACATGCATCAAGTATCAGTGGACAATCGATCAGTTACCTATACAGAACCAAGGCCGATTTCAAGAGAAACAAGTCAAGGAATAAGTTCATAGTTACTGAGGTTCAGCAGAGTGAACAGAGATGGTGTTCGACGAAATCATCCACCATAAGCAAAAACGACGACTCATCAGAGATGAGAGATAGGAGATGAAGAGAGAAGGAGTGACGTTCGCTGGTTCATCACAAAATGAGAAGGAGACATAGACCAGGAAGTGTCGCACATGAAGCAAGGGTTATGGACTTAGGCCAAATAGGTGGAGTTTTTATGAGTTTTGGTCAAAGCCCATCGGACATGTTCAATGTTGGGCTGGCTTTGCACAAGTTACGCACAATTTTTGGCTTGGCTGTTGCATTGCGGGTATCTAGGGGTTGACTTGGTCATTCGTATCTTTCCACTTCTCGCAGAAGGACTCAAATCTGGTGCAAAATAAACTGAGATCATTGTCCATTACGATTTCTTATGGGACCCCATGTCTGCAGACGATGTACATACGAAGCTTTCTACCTGGGCGTCTTTAATGCTTGCGTAGGAGTCTGCTATCGACCCATTTTGAGAAAAAAAACTGTCAAGACCAACAGGAAGCGTTTTTTCTTTGACATATGCATAGGTCCGACTATGTCCATCGAACATACACATGAATGGATACGAGTGCTGAAATCAATGAGAGGACCTCTGCCGGTTGATGGATAGTTGGGGCGTAGCCTCTGGCATTTTTGCATTTTCTCCCGCAAAGTTCTCGCAATCTTTGTATCATTGTTGGCCAGTAGTGTCCTATGCGTTTGATTTTGACCGTGAGGGACCTTTCCACTAGAGTGATTTACGCAAGCATCCATAATGGACCTCTTCCATTATCGTTCGTTGTTTTCCTTCCTTCTACGCATGTCATGAGCAGCCCATAGAATCTCCACTTGTAGAGTTCTCCGTCCACCAAGACGAATCGTGTGGATTGGGTATTAACCTTTCGGGCTGCCCATTTATCTGTTAAGGAGTTTTCCGTCGGTGATGTACGCAAGGATTGTCTCTGTCCAAGGTTCGTCGAATCCGTACTCGGATTGCTCGGAGTCTGCGTGTTGCTTGGATATCGACTTCGTCGGCATCGCCGTCGGGTGACTCGATCAGGTTTATGAAGATAAGTGGCCCGATGCTAGGATGCTATATGAATTCCATGGGAATTACCCTGCTCAGACTTGGGTCCGATCTGGATGCTAGTGCGGCCAGAGCATCAGCATGGGGCATTTTCCGCGTGAGGAATTCTTGTCAGAGCGAATTGATCAAAGCTTGGGTTAAGGTCCTGGACAACCTTCAAGTAGGCGTCCATTCTTTCATATCTTGCCTGCATATTCTCCGATGTACTGATTCGCTACCAGCTGCGAGTCGCAGTATGCGTGGATGTTGCGTATTTTAAGGCCGCAAGCCAGTCGTACGCCAGCGATGGGGGCTTTCATACTCGGCTTCGTTGTTGGACGCCTGGAAAATTAATCGAAATGATTGTCCAGTACTTCCCATGTCAGTGAAGTCAGTCGGATTCCGACCCCGGAGCCCTGTTTAGATGAAGATTCATCGACGTGGAGTGTCCAGGTCGAGTCCGCGCTCTTGGTTCGTCGTTCACCCTATGGGAAGCTCTACCAGGACGTCAGCGATCATTTGCGATTTTGTGCAAGCTTTCGCTCGATACTCGATATCATATTCGCTTTAGCTCGACTGCCCAATTTTCTAACCTTCCAAATTGACTTGGGCTATGCAAGATCGTCCGCAGCGGAAATGATGTGAGTACCACGATCGTATGGGATTTGAAAATAAGGCCTCAGTTTTTGGGCTGACATCACAACCGCGAGAGCTAGATTTTCCATTAGCGGGTAACGCGTCTCTGCATCCCAGCAGGGTTTTACTTACGTAAAAGATGGGCTTTTGTTCGCCTAGCTCTTCTTGGATAAGGACTCCACTTACGGCCGTTATGGATACTGCGATATACAGAACAAAGGCTCCCCTTCTACGGGTTTTGCGAGCACCGGAGGAGTGGCCATGTAGTGTTTCAGCCTGTTGGAAAAGCTTTCTCGCACTCCTCGGTCCATTCGAAATTTTATTCCTTTCAAGGTGTCGTAGAAAGGTAGGCATTTATCCGTTGATCGCGAGATAAAACGATGAGTGCTGCGACTCTACCCGTTAACCTCTATACCTCTCACTTGGTCTTGGAGATGCCATTCTCAATCAGCGCGCGTGATCTGTTTTGGATTAGCCTCAATTCCCCAAAAGGTCACGAGGTACCCCAGAAATTCTCCCGATGCCACACGCGAAACCTGCACTTTGCGGTTCAGTTTCATGTTATGTAGGTTTATCCTCTCGAAGCATTCTTGGAGGTGGTTGACATGGCTTGCTCCTCAAGAGACTTTACGAGCATGTCGTCGATGTATACTTCCATAGTTTTTTCCGAGCTGTTCGGAGAACTTCGGAGAACATTCGGCTAACTAGTCGATGATAAGTTGCACCAGCGTTCTTAAGGACGAACGACATTACTCTGTAACAGTAAGTACAACGGCGGTTATGTACGCGGTTTTATCCTGATCATCGGGGGTTCTTCATGATCTAATCTGTACCCGGAAAAAGCATCCATGAATGAAAATAGTTGTTTCATGCCGTTTGCTTCGACTAGTCAATCGATATTGAGGCAGCGGGAAGCTATCCTTCGGACACGCTTTATTGAGATCGGTAAAATTGGCGCAGACTCGCCATTTTCCGTTTTTTTTTGACGACGACTGGGTTAACGAGCCATTCAGGATACTTTACCTATGTTATGGATCCGACTTAGAGAATTTTTTCAACCTCCTCGTTAATTGCGGAGGCCCGTCATGACCCAACTTTCGTTTTTTTCTTTTTGACCGGTTGAAAGTTGGATCGACGTAAATGCAAACAATACTTAACATACATTGCCAAAACCCTAAACCAAAAAACTATCATGACTCAATCTATAATCATCCATTATGTTGAAAATATTCAATTAGTTAATCTAAATTTACATCATTTAGGAATGTCTATAATTACATGATTTGGATTTTTCCTATCAAAATATATTTTATAAAATGTATAAATTATTTTTAAGCTCTAATACATGAGAAGACTTCTTAGAAGACTTATGGAACACATATGAAAGACTTATAGAAGAATTTTAGAAGACTTCGCATTTGGCGGAGAACCTAAAAGTTTAAGTTAATGATTAGGTGAGAAACCTAAATTCTACTAAATTTAAGCGAAAAATGGTAGACTTGTTGTGAAGTCTTCCAAGCCCCTATAATCAAATAATTAATCGAAAAAAACTTACTCAAACTTAAAGAAACATAGAAAGTGTTTTAAATCAAGTTATTAGTTAGTCACTAATACATATATGTCAAATTAAAAAAAAATGAAAAGATAAGATTTCAAAATCAGACCCTAAAATACCAACAATACTACAGGCAGATGTTACCAAAACCTAAACCAAATACTATCATGACTCAATCTACATTCACTCATCTATGTTGAAAACAATTCAGTTTTAGTAAATCTATATTTACATCATTATAAATGTTAATAGTTACATGATTTCAATTTTTTCTCATATAAATATTTTTTTAATAAAAATAAAATTATTTTAAGATCTATTGTACGAGAAGACTTCCAAAGAAGTCTCTCAGGGAAGTCTTCTCACGCGAAGGGTTATACTGGTAAAACTTAATACATGTTTTTTTTTTATTCTTAAGGAGATTATTGTAATTTCACTAGCCTTTTGGGTTACTTTTGCATTTGATTGAATTTGGAGTACACTTTGGTATTTAAATCAAATTGTGAGTAATATTTGGGTAAATTTCCCATAAATAAATAGTGAATATATATATATATATATATATAGAATATTCTCTTTTTTGGGTAGAATATAAACGTGACTATTGGATTAAAACCTTTATATATTTTAAGTTAAAACATAGAGGTAACCATTAAAAGTTGTCTAAAACTTATATACTCATAGAATGTAATACAATTCAAATCCCCATGTGAAAAAGGCATCACCAAATTATCAAACATAAAATTAAAAAGTAGGAGAGGAAGAAGAAGAGTTTATATTGACCATCAGTGGAGTTGTCCATCAAGATTCTAAAAGAAATCATAAACCATACGATGTACTTAATATTGCGAGGGAACCTTGATTTTCAACAGTCACACAACAATTTCAATCTTTAAAAAATACTGAGATTATATTACTTTGGAGATCATTGTGAGTTTCGTGGGGAAAATAGGCTAATTCCTACATCAATAGAAGTCAACGGTCTCGATCAATAAATGAAATGTTACATGTGCGAAATATATATCAACTAGTACAAAATTAAATTTAGATACTTGAACTTTCAAAATTTGGTTTCAACATACATTGACTTAATTTTCGTTAGTCAAACGTTATAGAAAATGAGTTGTCATTAACTAGTAACAAGAAATTTACTAATTCCTACATCAACAATGACCAACGGTTCCAATCAATACATAAACACTTCATATGTGCAAAAAAATACATCAACTAATACAAAACTTAATACATGAATTTTCTAAATTTGGTTTTAACATACATTGACCTAATTTTTGCTAGTCAAACATTACATAAAATAAACTATATGTTTTGTGTTGATTAGGTTAGGTTTTTATTGTATTATGTGGTTATTAAACCGCATTACGTGGTAATTGACTTGGAAAAATAAATCATTTAGGCCAAAATATGTTGTTCTCGTGTAATCATTTGTTATTTTTTCTCTTGATATTTTTGTACATTGACTTCTTCGAGAAACTCTAACACTGAAAAGAGAACACTGATAAATGAGAATGTGTAACTTATCCAACCCTAATTCTTCTTTTACTAGAAGCTAGATATTCTCATTTCTCTTTGTTTTATTTTCTGTGTTATAGTTTTTATCGAAGAAGTCAAAAAAACAAAAAGTTCACGAGAAAATGTAACATATGAATTACATGATAACAAATTTTTTGGCCTAAACGATTTATTTTTCTAAGTTAATTACCATGTTATACAGCTTAACAATAAAAAACTCACATAATCGACATGTAACATATAATTTATTTTTTGTAATATTTGACTAGGCGGAAATTGAGTTAATCTATGTTAAAACCAGATTTGGAAAAATCATGTATTGAATTTGAACTTTTTATTAGTTGATGTATGTTTTCGCACATGTGAAGTATTTATGTATTGATCGGAACTATTAGTCCATGTTGATGTAAGAATTGGCCGATTTCTTGTTACTAGTTAATGACAACTCATTTTCCGTAATGTTTGACTAACATAAAAATTCAATGTAAGTTAAAACCAAATTTTGAAAATTCACATATGTAATTTTAATTTTATACTAGCTGATGTATATTTTTGCAAATGTGAGGTGTTCATGTATTGGTTGGACCACTCGCTTCTATTGATGTAGGAATTAGTCAATTTTCCAATATTCATGGGTGAAACACAACCAATGGTACAAAAACATGACCTTAGAGACAAATACTTAACACAAGAGCTAACAAAACTTCTCTAGAGCCAAAAGTCAGAATAAATATAGAGATAATGACCAAAATAGACCTAAAAAGTTTGTGTCCCAAAAATTGCATTTAAAGAGAAAAAAAAACAAAATAGACTTTATTTAAAGATGTAAATATACATTTATACCCTTGGATTAACTACTATAAACTTAGGGTTTAAAGTTATGGAGTGGAATTTTAGAGGTGAAATATAAAATTAATATATATATATATATATATATTAAATTTTCAAAATAAAAAAAAATCTATTTTGATCATTTTCTTTTTTAAAGTTTATTTTGTGACAAAAGTTTCAAAAAGATATATATGATAGATTTGCCCATAAGTATATCCACACAAACTAAATAAACTAACTATATAATAAAGCCAATGTACGATAAAACAAAATCAAAACCAAATTTAGGCGCCCAAGAAAGAGAAATAGCTGAGACAAAGAAGGGTGGAGAGGAGACCAAACAAAGCCAAACATTATTACGAATTGAATACAAGCTTGACTCTTCATATTACTACAAAGATCATAAAACGACGGAAACCGAAAACAATGAAATCAATCTGGGAAGACAAGGAGAGAATCAATTGACCTAGCAACTTCCCTTGACTTTAGAAAATAAGAACAAAAGTTACAAGACAGTAGACTGGAGTCAAATAATCTCTAACACTCGTCTCGTTTTCTCGAGAACGGCATGTTGCGTACTATAAAATATCGACCTAAAACAATTTATCAAAAATCAAATAATATATCAAAACATTTAGTAAAAGTTCCAAAAGAAATACATCTTTAAATTGAATTATAAAAATATGTAAAACAAATTGAATGAAAACAAAAATAAAATACGTCAATTTCCAAAGACATCAAACCGTCCAAATATTCATATAATTGACAAATTTACCTTCAGAGAAAGAAAAGGGGGGTGAATGAAAAAGAAGTCACTCAATGAACTCAGTACACACTAATAAAAAATACCGTCATAGCCACATTTTTTTTCGTAGCTATGGTCCAAATTTTGTAGTTATAGAAAAGAAAAGCCAAAAATGCTACAAAAATTAAACCATAGCTATATGATCGTAGCAAAATCAACCGTGTCAAAAAACGTAACAAATTGTTACCATTTTGCTATAAAATTTTCGTGGCAAATAAATTTGCTACAAAAATTTTGTGGCTACTTTAACTACGAAATAAATCATGGCTAAATCATTTCTTTTCTAGAAAAATATTAAAAAAGAATAAAAAAAATTACAAAATATACATAGAAAAACATAATTTTGTTAATTAAATTACAATATATATGTCACATATATATACACACAAATATATACACCGGCTCCACCACCGGTTTTGCCACCCGCTCAACCACCGGTTCCGCCACCGGCTTCACCACGGACACCTCCAATGGCTTCGGATACTACGCTTGAAGTGGTGACTCGATCTGTTTCTGGAGC
The DNA here is from genome assembly GCA_905132765.1 of Moricandia arvensis. Classification (NCBI taxonomy): domain Eukaryota; kingdom Viridiplantae; phylum Streptophyta; class Magnoliopsida; order Brassicales; family Brassicaceae; genus Moricandia; species Moricandia arvensis. The sequence continues at coordinate 18,493 of CAJHQP010009068.1, forward strand.
CACCGGTGTTACGAATGAAGCGACGCGTCATGCCTCCTCCGCCGCTTCTTCTGCTTCTTCTTCTTCAACTTCAAGCCGGTTATGCTCACGAGTCACGAGCCACCACCTTTGCTACCTCCTCCTCCATCATTCTCCTCTGCCTCTTCTACCACTCCGCCGAGAAGCTCCGATGGCGTCGAGCAAGAACACCTGAACATATCCAGAAGAAATAAACTGTTATTATGCCTTTTTCATTGCAGTAAATATAATGTAATAAGTTTAAGTAAAATAGAGCAAGAGAAGGAATAGACAGAGAAGACATGGAAGAAAATACTTAGAGCATCATTATCCAGGGCTCTTAAAGGGGCTTCTTCCACTGTTTGTGGACCCCACTGACATGTGGGACCCGTGAACAGTGCAAGAACCATCTCCTAAAATCTTCAATTAAGAATCTATTTTTGATGGTTTTTTGCACTGTTTGCGGGCCCCACTAACACGTAGCGGCCTGCCAATTTTTCATTTTAAACTTTTCTGTTTTCTTTTTTTTTCTAAATTCAGAAAAGAAAAAAAATCTCAAAAGAGGTTCTTGGGATAATGATGCTCTTAGAACCGTCTTAGAGAGAAAGAGAGAAAAAAGATGAGGGACGAAGAAACACAAAAATATTAATCTAGACCATTAGAATCAATCTAATCAACGGTTGAGATTGTGATCCTCCCACTCATTACATTAACCTATAGGAGATAAGAAGGAGTGATCCATCTTTTTAGACATCGACCAATCCCTTCATTTTCATACTTTTCCCTCTCTTTTTTTTTCCTTCCGATCGACTTTTTCGAAGATTCCCCTCATTTATTAATTACTAGGATAAGACCTGCGCCTTGCGCAGGGTGAATATATGTAATTAAAATATAAAATTTTAGTATTGACAAATTTAAAATTTACATATGATTATTTTTGTATGTATTTGAAATTTAAGAATTTTGAAATTTTTATATAATTATCTATACGTAGGATCAGAAACAATTTAATTAGAAATGTAGATCAAATCTTAGAATTTAATGGATATGTTTTCATATATCTTTTCACTTTTCAGTGTTCGAGTGATGGAAAATAAATGGCGTATTACTGCGCTTGATTGGTAGAGTATTAGCAAGTTCCCTAATGTTTTTTTAAAAAGCAATTGGTAAAATATTTACATTTAAAATATATAAAGTTTCAAAACTAATTTAATATAATTTATTTATCTGTCTAATAATATTAGAAAATTATATTTTTTACAAATTATTATTTTTTAAAATAATTTATAAAAAATTATGTTAATTTTTAAATTATTTTTAAAAACAATATTTTAAGTTTTTCAAATACAAATAAATTAAAACCTTGATCTTAAAAGTTTATGTGGGAGTTTTAACAGTTTTAGTAATTTATACTCATTTTGAAAAATTTGAAATACAACATACACAAAAAAAAATCTAGATTTTTATTATATGATTAATGTAATTGTGTAATTTATTTTAATAATAAAGAAATAAACAAAATGAAAAAAGTATACAGATTGTTATCAAATCTTTATTGTTTAAAATCATTAATTGTCATATATATATTTTGATCATATTAGGTAATTCCATAGGTTTTATTTAAGGAAAGCATGTGAAACAATAAATATTTAATATATCATATGCGACCAACTATAGCCTACGGAATATTATATTGCTAGAGAATATTATTTTTAAACTATACATTATATCACATACTCTAGAATCCTTGGGATTTGAAAATAGAAGTCAAAGAGCTATGCCACGTAGGATTGGGGTTATTTTTAATTCTTACAAACTTAAGGTTACAACTTTTTAAATGATTCTCAAATAATATATAGGGGATTTCAGTGAAATGGTTTAATATTTGTATTAGGTATTTAATTAAGGTTTGTGTATATAAATATATATTAGTTTTAAAGTTTGGAGTTTTATTTAAAGTTTAGAGTTTAGAGAAATGTTTATGAAATAATGTTTGGAGTATGAAATTTAGAGTGATTTTGATTTGTATTTTAAACCATAAGAATTAAAAATTATGATTTAAATGATTATGTTTCAGTTTTATAAATCTTAATTAATGCTTATCTTTTTGTAGTTATGATTCAGTTTATATAATTAAAAGTTTAAATTAAAAATTTACAAGTTTATGTTTTATGTTAGAGTTTGAAATATAGGGTAGAAGTTAAAGAATTAAGGTTTATGTTTAAAATTTTATAATTTATGGTTCAAATTTATGATTTGGGAATAAAGTTTGAAAATATTATATTTCTAATTCTTCTTAAGATTTTATTTTAAATTTTTAAAATATTAGTTTTGGTGTTTGGATTTATGATTTAGGGTATGATGTTTAGGTTTAGAGTGTATGGTTTGGAATACAGTATTTGAGTTTAGATTTAATATTTGAGAGTAAAATTTGAAAAACGTAAATTTTAAGTTTAAGTTTTTGAGATTTAAAGTTAAAATAAGAGTTGAAAGCTTTGTATTTAGAGTTTATGATTTAATAATATGTTTACGGTTTAGAGTTCCAAATTTTTGTGGCTAATTCGTATCTAAATCGTGACTATTTTATATTAACCACGAAAAAATTGTGGCAAAACCATAGGAAGAAGATTTTTTGGAAAAATAGCCACGTATATAACTACGATTTATTTCGTATCAATTTTACCATAGAAAATTCGTAGCAAAACCGTGGCTTTGTTTGGCATTGTTTATCTCGTAGCAATTTCTTGGCTTTTTTGCTACAATTTACATACGAGTTGCTACGTTTTTCATTGTGTGCCTTTTTCGTAGCTTTTTCAAATTTGCTACGAATTTTTCGTAGCTTTTCTGTGGCTGTGACTGAGATTTTTACTAGTAACATAGCACTACGATTATATAGACCTAGTTCTAGCATAAAACAAATATGATACCTATTACACCTTATAGAACAATCATATTCCTAGTGTATACAACAACAATTAATGTAATAATAGTACATAGCTACTCTTTGTACCCGTAATTACTAAAGCGTCGCTAATACAAACGTCTCTTTACCCCTGTAATCTCCACCAAAAAACGTTGCTAGCACATATGTCATGTGCCTCCACAATCTCCATAAATAGGCGTTGCTAGTACAAACGTCTATGTACCCTACACAATCTCCACATACAGACTAATATTTATATAATTGTATATAACAGTTTTTAACCTCAATCATTTTAATCAACCGCAATTCTCTATTATCTTATTTCCGATTTAACAATCAATAATAATAACAAATAAAGAAGACTCTCAAACAGATACGATTTTCACAGAAACGAACATGTTTCAAAATTAAAATTTTCATAATAGTAGTAATAAACTAGCTCGAAATTTAAAGAAGTAGCCTTGACCTTTTAGAAATTCTAATTTTTTTGGGATATAGAACTGAACGAGCACGTTAAAAATTTAGCATACGCAAACGCGTCCAAGTTTAGCATCGGATGAAAATCTTTCCACAGTTCTCGATGATAAGCTCAAAGCATGCTCGATGCTTTTTCGTCTTTGCTTGTAACGCTATCTCAGACAAAATATGTTATTATATCATTCAACTAGAGTCTTCGGTCAAAAAACAATAATGATTGCTTTCATTTTTTATCACTTTAATTTCACACATTACAAGGGGACCAGCTTTTGTCGCTAGCGTTCCTAATTTCCAAAGTAGAACCTCATATTTCGAAGCTTCTCTTGAATGTTCCCCAACGTTTTAGACTTCTCTCAGCTCGAACCTCCTTCCGATATGCTTTTAAGAGAAGGCTGCCATGACCTTGAGATTCTTAGTGGTCTTTCTTTCTCTTGCTTCTTCATCTGCAGCCATACACAGTTTTCATCTAAAAGTTAAAATCAATTCTCACCAAGAAGTCATTCACTAAACTATAACTAAAAATATTAATCTTAAAAAGTCATATATTACCTGTTTTTCATTGTCAAGCTTATTAGAGGTAAATGCTTTCACCATCTCTACCTTATCCTCCGACATCCTACCTTCTTTCTTCGACTTGGAACATTTCTTGGCCATTAAACCTTTCATAACCTCTGAAATTCACCCAAAAAGTTTCAAAATTGTAGATTAGACCCCATCCTAAAAAGAAGCATACTACGTAGTACGTATGTTGGACAGACTACCAATGCATTCTCACAAGATTCTTTACTCAGCAATCAAGTACATTATATTTGTCCTGATACAATCTAATTACAATAGACTTAACAGGAATGACGTTTGATCTAAAGTTTGGAAAGGACCTATGAAATAGCATATATACACAAAACCCCTAGTCTTTTTTATTTTTGAGTAAAGACTTGAGCATAGTTCAACTCCAATTATGAGATAGAGTTGAACATGAAATCGAATACAACAATTTATAGTTTGGAGTATACCTTTGGTGGTGATGAGTCTGTAGACGTGGCCAAGAACAAGCGTCTCTGTGGGACGGAGGAGTTTAATCCTGGTGAGCCGAAGAGGTCCTCCATGACCGGACGAGGCAGAGAGAGCTGTGGTGGAGATGAGAAGAGAAACACAATGGCCAGGATTCATCTTCATCACATAACTAGCAGAAACTGGACAACTTAGTATTTCTTCTTTACCATTTGGGTGTTGTATCACGATTCTGGCTGTGTCCACCGCTTGACAGTTTCCCATTTTCTTTAAACTATAGAGAAGGAAAAGAAAAGCTTTTAATTTAAAGTAAGAGCTAGTCAAGTTTGAGAAATGCAAAATGAAGAGATAACTTAAAGCAAAGACACGAGAAGATTGTGAAAAGGAACATTCTTTATAACAGTTGGAATTTATCACGAGAGAGAATGAGTGCGGTCTTTGGCGGTGCAGTCCAAATAATTACTGTCACCGCAGGCCAAATGAGTATTTCCGGTTTACGACGACCATCACTCCCAACAAAATAATGACTGCTTCCTCTGATTTTTGGGAATTGTTTTACGTTAAGTTATGATTTAAGAATTATTTATTTTACTTTAAACGATATTTTAAAAACTTATACAAACATCCAATGTTATTTGATACTTTTACTATTTATATTCTATAGTATTATATTTTAGAGATAATAATTATAATATACTTAAAAAAAATTGTTCCCAAAATAGCATTTAAGAAAAAATTGATCAAAATAGATTTTATTAAAGGTTGTATATATACATTTATACCATTTGAGTAATTAATTTAAATTTAGAGTTGAAAATTATGGGATGCGGTTTTTGAGATGATGTTTAGAATTTAAGAAAAAGAAAAATATTTAATTTTTTTAAATAAAAAAATATATTTTAATATATTTTTAAAAAATATATTTTTGTGACAAAAACTTCAAACTGTTTATTTGAAAAAATTGACTTTTTTTTTTGAGGCAAGTATTTATCTTTCCCACAATTTATGTTATGGTGTGAGTATTTCTCTTGCCGTGTGTAGTGTTTTTCTTTTAAAACATCAATAAGCCAATCTTACCTTCAATGTGTCTCACTTTCAAAAAGATATGGGGTTGCAAGGTG
>CAJHQP010009069.1:0-24016 GCA_905132765.1 Moricandia arvensis
TGAATGAATGAATAAATAAATAAAATATTAAACTGGTATTTTAGGCCATATATAAATTCAAATGAAAATTTAAATGGTATCTTCGGTATCATTATGGAGAATTTAGTCTTTTTTGAATCTCCCAAATTTAGATTCAATTTTTATTTATTAAAAAAATCATGTTAATGTATGTGATGAGAAATTCTTATCGAAACTAATAAAATTTGAATGAGTTTATGTCTTTCAGATTTTTCCCATGTTTAATTATGCAGAGAAATACTGACTACTCTCTAAGACTCTAACAAAAAACTAAAAGTAAGTATTCTGCTTGTACAAATTTTATTTGTATTTTAGGAATACGGTCCTCTAACTTTAAACGGGCCAAATCTTTCAAATCCAACCAGGCGAGTTGACAGGCAATTCCCAGATGTATTTATTGTTGACATGAAGAAATCATGGATCCCTAAAACATGGTTCCCAAAATTATGGACCTTGTTTATGGGAGCTCATGAATTCATGGATCCTTAAAACATGGTTCCCAAAATCATGGACCTTGTTTATGGGAGTTCATGAATTCATGGACCTTGTTTATGGAAGATGTCTTTTGTATTCTCTATATATTACAATGTATTTGCAAAGAAATGAATCAAGGAAATAAGTTTCTCTCCTTCTTATTCTTATTTGTTCTTGAGTGTTCTTGAGTGTTCATACTCTTTCTCTTCATAAATCATCAATTCTAACATGGTATCAGAGCTTTAAGCTCCTACTTCATTCCGCAAACCTTCTCTATCCTTCTCTTTTATTCAGCAAAGCTTTTATGTTATTCTCATTCCGCAAATCATAAAAATGGAGAAGGAAAACATAATTTCCGTGACCCTTGAGGGTCCTAATTATCTCTCATGGTCAAGAGTGGCCAGAATCATCTTGGGATGTCATGGACTTTGGGACAGCCATATCATGAAGGCTGGAACTTCAAAGAGGATGGCTGAAGAAGATAGATACGTGAACAACCACAACCAATGGGTTCAAGAAGACCAACAAGCTCTGGCTCTCATCTGTAACTCCTTGTCAAAACCAATCCTGAAGATCAATTCTCACATCAAAACCCCCAAGAGACTATGGGAGAGTCTTCAAACCGCTTATGGGTGTTTATGGGAGAGTCTCCAAACCATCTATGAGAATGACCGGTTCCTCAGCTTTCTCCTACACCTAGACTCATCATTCAACACACTGATAAATAATTTCTTTACTGGAAGAAAGATTTCATGCCTAGATGATGGTGATCCTCTCAAAGGCCAGCCGGATAAATGTAAACCCAAGGAGCATCAAGCAATTCAAGGGAGAACCATGTATTCTGCTCACATGGGTGATTCAACTGAAGACATGTGGAGAAATCAAGTTGGTACAACCTCATCTGATGATTTTGTGACCAGAAAAGACGCCAATTCCTTTATCTGGAGCACTGTCTTGGCTCTCATTGCTTCCAAGAAGGCTGGTACACATTCTCTTGACTCTAAACCTATCATAATAGATTCAGGAGCAAGCCATCACATGATTTGTGATAGGAACTTGATTAGTAATATCCAGCCTGCCGTAGGGAATGTAGTCATAGCAAATGGTGATAAGGTGAAGATAGAAGGGATAGGGAACCTTAAAGTGTTTGATAAGGAATCTACTGCCTTGTATATGCCTGGATTTTCATCTAACTTGTTATCAGTAAGAAGGGCTACGATTGATTTGGGCTGCCAAGTTGTGTTCAGACCAGATGAAGTTGAGTTTCAAGACCTGAAGACAGGAAAAGTCATTGGAAAAGGGCACAACCATCAGCAGATGTATCATCTTGAGAGGAATATGGTGCCAGAATCATTTATGCCTCACTGCCTGGCTAGCACCGTTAATGGCGCTGAGAACACAATATGGCATGCCAGATTGGGACATCCCCATACAAGAGCTCTAAACCTGATATTCCCTGGAGTGGTGTCTAAGAATGAAGAGTGTGAAGCCTGCATATTGGGGAAGCATTGTAGGACAGTCTTTCCACGGTCTGGCACCACCTATGAGAGTTGCTTTGACTTGGTTCACTCTGATGTATGGACGGCTCCATGTGTGTCAAGGGAGAATCACAAATACTTTGTCACCTTCATTGATGAAAAATCCAAATACACTTGGTTGACACTGATTCAGTCCAAGGATAGGGTGTTAGACGCCTTCAAGAATTTCCAAGCTCATGTCTCCAACCACTTCAATGCCAAGCTGAAGATCCTCAGATCAGACAATGGTGGAGAATACACAAGTCATGCATTCAAACAGTACCTGGCTCAACATGGAATTATTCATCAAACAAGCTGTCCATATACTCCTCAACAAAACGGAGTTGCTGAAAGGAAGAACAGACACCTGATGGAGGTAGCCAGATCAATGATGTTCCACACCAATGTTCCAAAAAGATTCTGGAGTGATGCGGTGGTGACTGCTACTTATCTGATCAATAGGACTCCAACTCAAGTCCTCAAAGATCTATCACCGTTTGAAGTCCTTAACCAGACCAAGCCAGCTTTGGACCACTTACGGGTGTTTGGATGTCTCTGCTTTGTGCTGATACTAGGGGAGCAGAGAAACAAACTGGATGCCAGGAGCACAAAAGCGATGTTCATTGGCTACTCTCCAACACAAAAGGGGTATAAGTGCTATGATCCAGTAGCCAGAAAAGTTTTAATATCAAGGGATGTGAAGTTTGTGGAAAAAAAGGGATATTATGAGGTGAAGAATTGGGATGATCTGAGGGACTTACCGCAATCAGAAAGAGCCACAAACCTCAGAATCATTTTGGAGAACTTCGGCATTGGCATGTCTCCAGCAACTCAAGAAACAAGAAGGAATATCCCTGAAGCTACTGCACCTGTTCCAGAAGCTGTAGTTGAAGAAGATGTGATTAATGAAAATGAAAAAATTGCCCATCCTGACCCTGAAAGGGGGAATCAACAAGAAGCTCATGATCAGGATGAGACCAAATCAGAATCAGTTCCTGAGACTCAAGATCAAGTTCCAGAAGAAACAAATGAGGCAGCACCTGATCAGATACAGCCTTTGCGAAGGAGCACAAGAATCAGGCAACCGAAAGTCTACTTCAATGCTAAAGCTGTGGCACATCTAGTGAGTGCAGTATGCTCGCTTGCTCAATATCCAGAAGAACATCAAGTCTTCATTGGAGAATTGGATCAAGAGTACATCCCAAACACCTATGAAGAGGCAATGCAAGACAAAGAATGGAGAGAGTCTGTTGAAGAAGAGATCAATGCCATGATCAAGAACAACACCTGGTATGAGACTGAGCTTCCAAGAGGAAAGAAAGCCGTGACCAGCAGACTCTTGCATACCATCAAGTATCTTGCAAATGGAAAGCCAGAAAGGAAGAAAACCAGACTGGTAGCAAGAGGATACACACAAGTGTATGGAGAAGATTATCTAGACACGTTTGCACCAGTGGCGAAGCTTCATACAATCCGAATACTCATCTCATTGGCAGTGAACCTAGAGTGGGATCTTTGGCAAATGGATGTAAAGAATGCTTTTCTACAAGGTGAACTAGAAGATGAAGTGTACATGAGACCACCTCCGGGAATGAAAGAGATGGTAAAGCCAGGAAATGTCCTCAGACTCAGAAAGGCGATCTATGGCTTGAAGCAATCACCAAGAGCTTGGTACCACAAACTAAGCACTACATTGAATGGAAGAGGATTTGTGAAGTCTCAAGCGGATCACACACTCTTCACTCTCACCAGCAAGTCCGGGATTATTGTGATCCTAGTCTATGTGGACGACATCATCATTACTGGTAGTGACAATGAGGGGATCAGTGCCACCAAGACATTCCTCAAGACCGCATTTGACATCAAGGATCTAGGTGAACTGAAGTACTTCCTCGGGATTGAGATGTGCAGATCAAAGGAGGGGTTGTTCATGTCCCAAAGAAAATATACTTTGGATATTCTAAAGGAGGCAGGAGATCTTGGAAGAAGACAAGCCAAGACACCACTTGAAGAAGGCTACAAGACACTGCGAGAGGGGGAGTATGAAGATACTCCATTTGAAGATGTCAAGCAATATAAGAGAATTGTTGGAAAGCTGATCTATCTAACCATTACCCGGCCAGATGTTTGTTTTGCAGTAAATCAGGTGAGCCAGCACATGCAAAATCCCAAGGTTCATCACTGTAACATGGTGGAGAGAATCCTAAGATACTTAAGGGAGGCTCCGGGTCAAGGCGTATGGATGGCTTGCAACAGAAACACTGAGGTTGTTGGATACTGTGATGCAGATTGGGCTGGAGACAGAACAGACAGAAGATCAACTACCGGCTATTGCACATTCATTGGAGGAAATTTGGTTACATGGAAGAGTAAGAAGCAGAAAGTTGTGTCTTGCTCAAGTGCAGAAGCAGAGTACAGATCAATGAGGAAATTAACCAGTGAACTCATCTGGATAAAGAGTCTTCTAGGCGACTTGGGGATTGAGATCACCAACCCCATGACCATGCATTGTGACAACCAAGCCGCAATACACATTGCGTCCAATTCAGTCTTCCATGAGAGGACAAAACACATAGAAGTAGACTGCCACAAGGTAAGACAAGCAGTAGAGCAGCAAGTGATCCTCCCATGCTACACAAGGAGTGAAGATCAACTGGCGGACATCTTCACCAAGGCGGCCAGCAGCAAAGTTTGTGAGTCCATTCTTCCAAGACTAGGACTCATAAACCTTCCATGTTAGTGATCCCCTCACCATGGAGTGTTCTACTCTTTTTCATTTGCTTGGTTTTTATCCCAAGTGGTTTTTCCAAGTAAAGGTTTTAATGAGGGAATACTTCATGGCTTTCCAAGCTTGACTTGTTTCATATGGTCAAGCTTGAGGGGGAGTGTTGACATGAAGAAATCATGGATCCCTAAAACATGGTTCCCAAAATTATGGACCTTGTTTATGGGAGCTCATGAATTCATGGATCCTTAAAACATGGTTCCCAAAATCATGGACCTTGTTTATGGGAGTTCATGAATTCATGGACCTTGTTTATAGAAGATGTCTTTTGTATTCTCTATATATTACAATGTATTTGCAAAGAAATGAATCAAGGAAATAAGTTTCTCTCCTTCTTATTCTTATTTGTTCTTGAGTGTTCTTGAGTGTTCTTGAGTGTTCATACTCTTTCTCTTCATAAATCATCAATTCTAACATTTATATTTCTGGGTAACATTATAAAACGTATGATTATATTTGATTATGATGTTTGAGTGTTTGACTCAATAATTTATCAAAAAAAATTATATGTCAGAAAACACCGAAAATGATATTCTTATGGTTTCATGGTACGGCGTTCAACGATCTCATGTACTTATCAAACCTGGTTTTTCTTTTGTTTTTCAAAATGACATGATCTCACCAATGAGCTCATGTGCATGTAATTAATTAATTCATCATTTCGGACTTCTCATGTTTTAAAACCAATATGATTCGACTTAGTTAATTCATGCTTCGATTCCTATAGTTTCTGATAACATTGATGGTGTACATATACCGTAGTTTGTTTAGGATGTTCTGTAGCTCTCTATATATACATTTATAGAATCTAAACATTACATAGATCTTCTGTACGGCTTCATAACCAGTGAAATCATATATTCATGTTAAATTTTATGGAGTTATTGGATGTAGAATTTAATGTGAGGTTTAATGATGTTAGAGTTGAGAGGTTTTATAAAATTTTATAGATTTAACAAATATGTTAAGATTTTCATCAAAATATTGTTGACGTTGATTGTTATTCTCATTAGAAATTTGGATCAATCAATCGTTAGATTTTACAGAGATCACTTAAATATTTTGATCATTATATGTTAATTTTATGGAGGTCACTTGAGAAATTATTTAAATGTTTTTAAAAAAAAATAAGAGTCGATCAGTATTTTTGGTTGTCTTCAATTTGATTCCTAGCAAATGCATGTTATCAATATTACAAATAATTTTATTGTGGCCTTCTGATTGGAATAAGTTGTCGATACTCTTAAATTGACACCTCCGCTTCACGTAAGGAATATGTTCTCTTAATTTATTCTAAAAAAATTATCAAAAATATCATTTTTCTTATTCTATTTTTTACTTTTATTTTAATTATTTTACTTTTATTTTTAAGAAAAAACACGTTTATAATATTTAGGTTAATTATCATAAGACTTAAGGTTTAGAATTAATGGGTGGGAATAGAATTGGGTAAGGTTTAAGAATGTAAAATTTAGAATTTTAATTAAATTTTTAAAAAAATTATCTCTTAAAAAAATAATATTTAAGAAAATATATTTTTAATGAAAGTAAAAATGAAAAATGGTACAACAAAAAGTGGTAAACTTGAAATTCTCTCATTTATTCTACTATATATGTTATATGCCGTTTTAAGATGACAAATAAAATTAAATACATTTTAATTTTTTTTAAAAAAAACAGACATGTTATTTATTATTTCTTAACCAGAGCAATATTAAAATAAACTGAAAAATACATGCTAATTCTCAAAGATAAGATTTAGTCTGTATATGTATTTTCTTTCTATGTATTTACATAAAACCCAAAGCCTACGAGACCGCACATTTATATATATATATATATATATATATATATATATATATATATATTATAGAAATTGTGTTATTGTTGTTGACAAAAAAATAAAAGAAATTATGTTATTATTATGGTGTCTGAGTCTTTTACCCAATGATTCGTCATATATATATATATATGATCTTCATGGTACGATGTTTAGAATAGTGTCGAATACGTACTTATCAAAGCTGGAGTTTGGTTGTTTCAAATGATTCGCACCAGTTACACCCATGTGCATGTAACGATCCCACTTAATTATTTCATTATTCAATTCCTAGTCGCATCTGGCTCGCGACTTTAAATTTCAAGATCATATAACTGTCAAACAGTTTGTAATTTTCTTTTTTAAGGATCATCTTCTTTATTTATTACTAATAATAGAAGAAGTCTAATGTAAAAGCAAAAGAAAACACCATGGCAGTATGGCACAATGCAATCCGGTGTGTAAGAAAAAAAGAGAGAAACTATATCTATCTTATTAAACAATAGTCTTTTTTATGTGTATATTTTTTTGATACCTAAACATTTCACTATCTAGTTTAATTTTAACTAACTTTTATTCATTTTAATACACATTTTTAAAAATTGTGTCTATTTTAATATCTTAATTTGTTTATTTAATTTTAAAATACTAATAAATTTTAAATATTTTTTTAAGAAAAAATTCAAAATCTAAGAAAGTAATATTATACTTGTTGACAAAGCCCATGATATTTGATATATGAGCCATTTTATATTAGTGGTAAGTAACATAGTTAGTTACATCTATACTAAGGTTTAGGTTTGTTATATTGTATAGGGGGCACTATTCATATGTAAATATATGGGGTTTTAAATCTAATCTACTAGTACATATACAAATATCAAAATTTATTACTGAGATATTATTTAGTAAATGAAAATATATTTAATTATTTAAGAAACAATTCAAATAAAAAATTATACGCGAAAAATTCACTTTTGTTTTAATGAAAAACACATCAAATATTCTGTTAGAAAAGTTAAATTTAAACTCTATTCATACCTTTTATATTTTAATATCATTAGAATTGAATACTAGATCAATAATAATTGCTTGCTAAGTTTAACCGTTTAAACTTGTTTAAAATATTTTGAATAAATACTAATCTCTTTTTAATAAAATATTTCACTCTAAAAATAATTTGGCATAGGATATTAGTAGTCATATTTTTAATATAATTTTTCTATTTCAAGATAGTAAAAGTAAAATACTTCTTTTATATTAATAAACAAAACAAATAAATTTAAGAAACTGAAATAAAACCTAACCGACTGTCTACCAAAACCCCACGCGATAATCACTCAAAACATTAAAGAAAATCATATTAAAAAAAAAAACCTACCTTGGTCAATATTGTAAAACAATGCTAATAAACACAAAGTACAAATGATTTTAGAGAGACGGCAGCGACCAATGGGGAAAAACAACAAATATCGAGGAGCTGTCATGAAAATTGTCACCGGCTCCTAGGAAAAAAAGTCAGAGCTAATAAGACGTCAACTTTAAGCACGTAATAATCCACCAATTCAAACATGACACGTGGCAGTACACCATCAAAATACATGAGTAGGTAGGACCTTTCACAAGATTGGCTTCGCCTATATATGTAGAGAGTGCAGAAGAACCCAGTTTTCTATGGTAGCTGTCTTCGTTAGTTCTTGTTCTCTCTGGTCTACTCTCGCTCCAAGGTAATTAATTCATTTCTTTGTTTAGGTATTGCACATTATTAACTCTTTCTTTGTCTGACTCTTGTTTTTTCTTTTTGAGAGAGATCTAATATGATTTTGAAAAATGCTATTTTGATGTGCCAAAAAACACAAAAAGAAAGTTATGAACAACTTTATATTTAGTTTCTCAAAAAAAAAATTATGAACAATTTGCTTTTTGATCCAAAGTAGATTAGATTTACAACGGATCTCAAACTAGATGTCTCGTAAATAGTAGAAAATTCATATTACTTTGACATTGCTGCCAAGTTCCAAAATTCTCCTTTTTCATAAATGGATAGAAAGTCTCTGAAAATTGAAATTATTCTTTTATGTAACTGGTGGAAGAAGATTATTCATTACGAAAATTTGCATATAATAATATGAAGACTAATCTTATTAATTTTAACAAATATATATGTTCCTTTTTGTGGTTAGATTATAAAAAGGCCAAATACTGAAACGAGTGTCTCAAAGATTTGGTTGATGGAGGAAGAAAGAGAAGGGTCGAAGAAGCCATTTCGAGGTATCGTAGCAGATCTCAGAGGAAGAGCCTTGTGTTACAAGCATGACTGGCTCGCTGGTCTCCGTTCTGGTTTTGGGTACTTTGACCTGTTTTCACTCTTATCACAATAATATTCTCGAGGAACGAACAAAGTTGCGATTACTTTTCCGTCCATGCATGATGATGTTTTTTTTCTTTACAGGATTCTAGCACCGACCACATATGTTTTCTTCGCCTCTGCCCTTCCCGTTATCGCCTTTGGCGAGCAACTCAGCCGTGACACAGGTCTATTTCTTTGAGTGTTGGTCGGTCTCTCTCTCTCTATAAGTGTCTTCAAGTCAGCTTTGAGTTTTACTCACGCTTTGTGTAATTGTGTTCACGTGGAACATAAGTCTTTTGACTTTTTTTTTTGTTATTACTAACGGTTTGTGTTCACATGCAACAAAAAGTCTTCGAGTTAGGTTTGGTCTGAATTATATCATACAAAGTTTTTTTTTTTTTTTTAAGTTTTCAAGTTACATTTGCACACGTTTTGGTTTTACGTTTGCTAAATTTTGTGACATGAAGAAAATATATCCAATTTAAATTTCTTTTCAATTTTGAACGATATATATATATATATATATATATAGATGGAGCGTTGAGCCCCGTTGAAACGTTAGCATCAACGGCGATATGTGGAGTGATGCACTCAGTACTGGGAGGACAGCCATTGTTGATACTTGGAGTTGCAGAACCAACTGTCTTAATGTATGTTTACTTGTACCACTTCGCTAAAGGAAGACCAGAGTTGGGCAAAGAACTCTTCTTAGCTTGGTCTGCTTGGTAATCTTTACTAACAAAACTTCCTTTTTTTTAAGAAAAAAAAAGAACTATCTATATTACTAAAACTGAAGTACCTGTTGGTACTGTTTGGAAACATGAATAACAATATAAATGACAACTGTTTGGAAACATGGATAGTAATATAAAAATACTTTCTGTTATTTACAATTTAGTCTTTCCATTTATAATAAATTAAATACTTCCTTTCGTATTTCTTTTTATTTAAATATTCTTCCACTGCATTTAAAAATATATTTAAATTAAATAATTACAATTTCAAAGCTTATCTAACTAAATCAATATTCATATATTGACATTTTTAGTATGTTGATTCATTTTAAAATAAATTAACAAAAAAAACAGATTAATATATGAATAATTACAACAAATTGCATCAAGTCATAAAAGTTTAATATAATATTATGTACAAAAAAATATTATCAAACATTTATATAATAATATCTATATTATTAAAACTGAAGTACTTTTTGGTACTGTTTGGAAACATGAATAACAATATAAATGACAACTGTTTGGAAACATGGATATTAATATAAAAATATTTTCTGTTATTTACAATTTAGTCTTTCCATTTACAATAAATTAAATACTTCCTTTCGTATTTCTTTTTATTTAAATATTCTTCCACTGCATTTAAAAATATATTTAAATTAAATAATTACAATTTCAAAGCTTATCTAACCAAATCAATATTCATATATTGACATTTTTAGTATGTTGATTCATTTTAAAATAAATTAACAAAAAAAAAACAGATTAATATATGAATAATTACAACAAATTGCATCAAGTCATAAAAGTTTAATATAATATTATGTACAAAAAAATATTATCAAACATTTATATAATAATATAATATATTATACACTCTATGTAGATGACAAAGCATAAAAATATACATGAATTTTTTTTTGTAAACTATCAATTTATGAGATTTCGTTGAACACAAGTTAAATCAAACACCCGCGCAGGGGCGCGGGTCAAGCTCTAGTTTTGTTTATTTTTATAGTTATGGTTCTTTTGTTGGCTGTTAAAGGGTATGTGTGTGGACGGCTTTGATGCTGTTCGTGCTGGCGATATTCAACGTCGCTGATATCATTAATCGATTCACGAGGATCGCTGGTGAGCTGTTTGGTATGTTGATCTCCGTTCTCTTCATCCAGCAAACCATAAAGGTAGTTCAACCACCTTTCCAATAAAAATGATATTTACTTAAAATGGTTTGTAGATAAAAACAACAACAACAATTATCACGTATGTGCATATTATTAGGGACAAATGTTGTACATCGAAAGTTGGAAGAAATCATTAATAATATATATGATGAATGTGCCAATCCACTTATCACCAATTGGTTTTAGGTTGGAAGTTCATCTATCTTAACATGGTATCAGAGTCTGATCCAAACAGTTCAACCCGATCCATTATTGATCCAGCTCAAAGTCGGTCAATCGATCTTTGCCCAAACATTCCGAGATTGACGCTCAAAGAGCCATCATTTCGAGGGGGTGTATTAAGGACAAATGTCCACATCGAAAATTGAAAAAGATCTTTAGCAATATATAAGATATAGATGTGTCAATCCACTTATCACCAATTGGTTTTAGGATGAAAGCTCATCTAGCTTAACACATAATAACCATATTTAAAAATATATATATTTTTGGATATTTTTAACAATTTTTGCACAAAAGTAAAGTTATTAATTTAAAATGTGCAACCTTTTCAGCTGACAAAAAAAAATAAGCACCCTTTTAAAATAACATATGTGTTATGAAAATCAAACACGAAAAAAGCAAGAGCACTTAGAAAGAACACATTATTAAACAAAATACTAATTTAAAAGTTTGTATATTAATCATGTGAATGAATAATTTACAATATTTAAAATCCGTATTTATACAATCTTAATATTCTATTTTTTCTTTCTTTTATGCAATTTTTTCTTTTGAACACCTCAATATTCTTTTCGAACACCTCAAAACCTGATATTCCTTTTCGATATTCCTTTTTTCCAATTATGCAAACTTCATTATCTACTAAAAAGCGGTTTTCTTAAAGATATATCGTTGCCGCACGTGAAACAACAATATGATATGTTTTAAAATGAAACTGGCAGGGAATGGTGAGTGAGTTCAAGATTCCAGAACATGAAGACCCAAAACTTGAAAAGTATCAGTTTCATTGGCTCTACACAAACGGACTTCTAGGCCTCATTTTAACATTTGGCCTTCTCTACACTGCTGTGAAGAGCAGAAAAGCAAGGTCTTGGAGATATGGAACAGGTAAGCTAGTGAGATATATATATATTGTCATATGCTTTTGGTACCTTATCTAAAACTCTCTTGACTTTTTTTCTTTTGGGATTTTAAAAAGGATGGGGCAGAAGCTTCATCGCAGACTATGGAGTTCCTCTAATGGTTGTGGTCTGGACAGCATTGTCTTTCAGTACACCATCACAACTCCCCTCTGGTGTCCCGAGAAGACTCTCTAGTCCTCTTCCATGGGAGTTTTCTTCTTTAGGACACTGGACTGTCATCAAGGTTACGTACAAACTGGTCACTGTAATATAAAAGATCTTCTTGATTCATCATCTGAACCTCTCTTGATTGAAACCTGTGTACAGGACATGGGAAAAGTCCCCCCGGCCTACATTTTTGCGGGATTTATACCAGCGTTGATGATCGCAGGGCTCTACTTCTTTGACCACAGCGTTGTTGCTCAGCTCGCGCAGCAGAAGGAGTTCAACCTCAAGAACCCTTCTGCCTATCACTACGACGTCCTCTTGTTAGGTTTCATGGTAACTAGTCCCATTACAACATTTGAAACCCTCTGGTTAAAGGTGTTGACTCCAAAACTGTGTTTTTTTTGTCTGCTCAAAGGTGTTGGTCTGCGGATTGCTTGGTCTGCCTCCTTCCAACGGAGTCCTCCCTCAGTCTCCTATGCATACCAAAAGCCTCGCTGTTCTCAAACGACAGGTCTAAAAAAAATCTCAACACTTCTTGGTGAAACCTTTTTTTGATTGTGGTGGTTACTCTTTTTTTGTTTATTAACTTGGGGTATCTCGGGCCTATGGGTTATTCTTGTTCAGTTAATACGGAGGAAGATGGTTATGACAGCCAAAGAAAGCATAAGACAGAGAGTATCTTCCTCCCAAGTGTACGAGAATATGGAAGAAGTCTTCATAGAAATGGACAAAAGCCCACTTGTATGTAGTTGTAGTAGTAATAGTAGACTCAACATCATAAGTGTAACAATCCTAGAATCATAAGCTCTTATATAATATATAATCTACAGGTTCATACAAACACATCACACATAATGGAGCTGCAAGATTTGAAAGACGCGGTGATGAAGAAGAGTGACGAGGAAGGAGATAGCAGCGAGGAGGGTAGTGGATTCGATCCAGAGAAGCACCTTGAGGCTTACCTGCCCGTTCGAGTCAACGAGCAGAGAGTGAGCAACCTGTTGCAATCACTGCTAGTCGCTGTTGCAGTATTGGCTATACCCGCCATTAAGCTCATACCAACTTCTCTCCTATGGGGATATTTCGCTTACATGGCCATCGATAGTCTCCCTGGAAACCAGTTCTTTGAACGCACAATGCTTCTCTTCGTCCCACCAAGCCGGAGATTCAAGTGTATATATATATATATATATATATGCTCTTGAAAATGCTATGTTTCCAAAGACTGACCACTTGTGTGTTGTTACCAGGGTCTTGGAGGGAGCACACGCCTCGTACGTGGAGAAAGTTCCGTATAAGTCAGTAGATGCTTTCACAGTTATGCAGATATTATACTTTGGGATATGCTACGGAGTGACGTGGATTCCGGTGGCTGGAATCATGTTTCCGGTGCCTTTCTTTCTATTAATAGCTATCAGACAGTACCTTCTCCCAAAGCTCTTTAAGCCGGCTCATCTACGTGAACTCGATGCCTCTGAGTACGAGGAGATCCCTGGAACTCCTAGAAACCCACTTGACCTGTCTTTCCGAGTGAGTCTCTATCTATATCTATATTATTGTATACTATTAATGAGGAGTTAACTCTTGTTTTTTTTTTTTGAATAACCCGGTGTTTTTTGGAATTCTTGTTTTTTTAAAGTCCATTGGCTCGATGAAAGATGTCTTAGAGTGTGATGCTGAGATTTTAGACGAGTTAACCACGAACAGAGGCGAGCTCAGAGTCCGTCCGGTCACTCTTAGCTCAGACAAGGCCCACCAGGTTTAATTCTTTTTTTTGTTTGTTTGTTATGGACCGTTTGAGATGTTATAAAACTTGTTTAACATGCAGGTCTTCCCCAACGAGATAGTAGAGGCAGAGGATGTGGACATGAGTACTCCACGAGAGTGATCTCTCCTCATCAAACCCCATGATCACAATAAAAGATCAGTTTTCAAGTGATGATCGGTCAAAAACACAGATGATGTTTTGGGGTTTTGTCAGTAAATAAACCCAAGATGATGTGTTTTGTCAAAATAATATTTCTAGCAGCAAAAATGTATTAAGCACTGGTTAAGTCTAATCGTTTTCTTCTATTTCACGTTATATGTTTAACTTTATTAATCACTGTTTCATAATTTTATAATTTATACTATTATTTGTGGAGTATTAGGCCATTGCTAGGGAGTTACAATGATGATGACAAAATTTTAGTAACAAAAAAAAATAAAAGAAAGGTTTTGAAGTTAAGACAAAACATTTGAAGATTGCTTGTTAAACAATAAAAGATGTTATAACAAGTTTATGATTCTGAAGGCATAGAAACAAAACTGCGAAGCATGTGCAAGTTCTGAGATATCTGCAATAGCATTGCTTCTCCTTCACTAACGTCTATAACATCTGCAACATGTTTCAACAGTTCACCATCTGATTGAAGAGCACTTAGCCTCTCTGTGATCACTGAAAGCTCTTTTACTATCCCTTCTTTGCTTACATTGTTTCCTGCTCAATTTCACATCACAACAACACAAGCTTTAACAAAAAAGGTTTTCTAATCATAATCAGTAAGGAACACAGTGAAATTCTTAAACTCATACCTTTCTCTTCCTCTGCAGATGCACCATTTAGTACTGGAGTAGACTCATCTGAGCTTTTCATTTGCACTAAAAGTCCAGATTCTTCGGATTTACAAGACCTATATTGATCAATGTCTTCGGCATCCTCCTCACGATATGAAGAACAATCTGTAAAATCATCTGCCCTAGCATTACCATGATCCTCAAGAAACTCATCTCTTGAGCCTTCATCATCGGTTAAACATCCGTATCTCTCTCTGAAAGCATCAAACTCAGCTTCAAGCTCCTTAAACTCCTCTTCCTTCTTTGCCAAGTCACTACTCATAGACTGCAAGGCTTCTTGGTCATACTCAGCTTGTTCATCCATCATTCTTTGGTACTGCAATGCCTCCATTTGAATAGCCGATTTTTCGGCTTGTAGCTTTGTGATCATAGCCATTGCATTGTTGGCTGCAACAGCTGAAGCATTTCTCTCTTCATCTAACTCCATATACAGATCTATCAGTGACTTCTTATCCAAGCGAACCTCTTTCTTGAGCTGGTTAAGGATGGATTCATCGTTTATGTCCGAAGCATTCTCTGTCTTATCCAAAGAGGGTTTCTTGAGAGTTCGAACGGACCATCTTGGACTGTTTTGCGCTGATTCAGACAGAGGAAACCCAAAGAACTTGTTACCTCCTCTTACAGAACTCGGTGTTCTCTCCTCCACATCGAAATCCTTAAACTCAGACTCGTTCTCAGACACCTTGTTGTAAGAAACCCTAGGAGAAGGAGCAGGAGCAAGAACAGAGTTGTTGTTCTTGGGAAGCTTCTCAGATTTTGTCTTCAGTAATTCTCCACAACATGAACAATGTTGTTTCAAGCTATCGTTGTTGTTTGTCTTGTAACCCATCAGATTTGTTGTTGTCTGAACAAGATTGTCCTCTTTCTTGAGCCCCAAGGGAAGGTCACGTTCATCATCAATGAGAAGCTCAAGATCTTTGTGTAAGATCCCAATGAGAGACTTATACGTATCACAATCAGATTCTTTCTCGGTAGCGAAAGAGAGAAGACATCCTTCACACATGTGTTTGATCTCAGAGAGTTTCTTGTGGACATGGCAATAAGCAAGGGAAGAGACTTTCTTCTTGTGAGAGTCGCAGATCGATTCGTTGTAATAGAAATGAGGGTTCCTAGGGATGACAACGTGGTCGATTCTTGTGCAGAGGAGACAAGGAGGGTTGAGATCGAAGAATGTTGCGAATTGGTTTGATAGAAAGGCGAGAACGCCTTCGATGAAGAGGGCGGTGATGAGAATCCATTCAAGGACAATGTAGATGAGGTATGTAGGGAAAGATCCAAGTTCTTGTTCAACGAAGTTCTTGAAAGAGCGTTTAAACATGGTTGCTTGTAATAGAAGAAACAAGAACAATAAGAAACAGAACAATTGTATGTTGTTGTGAGATCAAAACTGGTCAATAAATCAACAAGAAACAGAGATCATGATCTCTCTGTCTTTTCTGATTTGTGTTTCTATTTATGGGTTGTGAGTGTCTAAAAAGACTGGATTAGACTGGAACAATGACAAGTTTAGAGATATAGATGTCAAGACAAGAACTTTACAACTATACAGGACCAAAACAGAGGACATGCCAACACACACATGAGTGCATGACATAAACATAGATATGTATATGATGTTGTTTTGAGTGGTTGGTTAATGAATGGGGGATCATGTTCTGTGATTGGAAGATTATTGCTTAATAAACAGGTAATGTACCCTCTAATCATCCCACACTAAAAATATATATTAAAAAGAATCTGGATTTTGATGGGACAAGAAAAAGCTCCACTATAATGGAGGGTAACCAATAACTTGAGACATTATTGGAATCATTAAAGATAATGACATTATTCCAAGAACCCTACAACACCTTATCTCTCTGGGCATTAGATAGTATAATATATAACCCTGAAACCCTCATGAATCACCAAGTATTGATAGAGATGGCCACCACATGAGAAACATAACGTTAATATAGTTTTATAAGTTTTGATATAGATCCACACGAATGACCAGATAAGTAGTATTACAACAACTTCCAAGCATGGAAGGAAAAAAAAAGATGATGATGATGAAACCCTAAAAGAAACAAACTTAGAAACTAATCTCCAAACTCCTCTGTCTATTTATTCTTCTTTGACACAAGGTCTCTTCAGCCAAAATACATAGAAAATCTCAAGACCTATCTGTACAACAGAGAAACAAACAAGGTGTGTGTGTTGCAGATTTCAACCTTTTGGGATTTGCTTCTAAGCGACTTCCGATCGTGTTGAGATTAGATGAGGCTAGTGAGAGGCTTGAGAGAGATGGGCTCAGGCCTTTCTTGAAAAGTATATGGGACCAGGTTGATGAGATTCCCATAGGGTTGAGTCCTTGATTGCATTGTCCAGTAGATGGAAAGACTTGCATAACCGGGTGTATAGAGAAGTTGTTGACTTCCTGTTGTGGTGTGGTTCTCCTGCATAAGCACTTGATCTTCTTTCATGGGCATGACCCTGATGATAAAACCAAACAAGATCTGTTTGTTTATGCTAAAAGGTTTCACCATAGATTCTTGACCAACTAAACTAATAGCTTAAAGAAAAATGGTAAACCATTCTCCGGAGAAAGAATGTAAAAAACCCTAGTGGCCACGCGTGTGAAAATCTGGTGTGGTGCGGATTCGAATTCGGATCCCTTTAGAGATTCACAAAACGCCATGACTATCCGACCACAGATGCGTGGTTTAATAACTTAACTTAAGCACTATATTCATTAGAGTTACCGTGTCAGATTGTCATGTCGTAAAAGGCTCGATCTTCGCGGCGACGGTGAGATGTACTCCGCCGGAGGAAGTATTTCTGAGCGTGACTAGCTACTTGTGTAGACTTCCTGGTCTGACAAAGTTTTTGATTATTCCTTTCCAATTCTCCTTTCCACTTCTGAGTCCAAGCAAGAACAGCTTGTTTCTTCCTCTGTCCATGGAATCCTGTTTACAAAACAAAGACATTAAAGGACAAATCTATAACCAAGGGATCAGACAAAAGCGATGTTTATTTCTGTTTTAAGATTAGAAAACAGTCGATGATCCGAACTTACTCGTTCCTTCTCGGGCTATAGTTATCGGAACACGTCCTCCGCAGAGGGCATAACCAGAGGGGTTTGTCTTTCATCTCGGCGGCGGGATGATCTTGGATCTCTCGTATTGCTCATATTCAGACAATGTGGTGGTTCAAAGTTCACACTCTTCTTCGGAATCAAGAACCACCTATTGTTGTATGGTGGCTTTTGCTGGTAGTTGTTTTGGTAGTGCTGGTTGTTGTTGTAGTTTCCTTGGTCTCTTGGTTGGTAAGGAAAGTTTGGATCTTTCTTGTACCATGCACCATTGGCATTGATGTAGCACACCTCTTCTTCATTCAACATTTGAGTAGGGGGTTGGCCTTGGTTTCCCACATAGTTGGCTTGTGCATGAGTGTTTCTCTCCTTGAGAAGCAGGTCCATCTTCTCTTGTAGGGCCTTTAGTTCCTTCTTTGTGGAAGCATCTTCATTTGCTCCCCCTCTGTTGTGCCTATCGTACTCATCATTGTATATTGAGTCACTGTGAGCCATGTTCTCGACCAGCTCCCAAGCATCTTCTTCAGTTCTTCCCAAGTAGTGACCATTGCTGGCAGTATCTAGGCGGCTTCTATGAGTAGGTAAGATACCTCTATAAAATATGTTGAGTAGGTTAGTCTTGTTGAACCCGTGGTGCGGGCATTGTGCTTGATACCCTCTAAACCTTTCCCATGCTTCACCAAAGCTCTCTAGATGCATCTGCTTGAATCCTGTGATGTCACTCCGTAACTTGGCAGTCCTTGCATTTGAGAAAAATTTGTTGAGGAAAGCTTCCGTGCATTCTGCCCAAGTGTTTATGGAGTCACTTGGGAGGTTCTTCTCCCATATGTGTGCCTTTCCTCCAAGTGAGAATGGAAACAATCTCAGCTTCAAAGCATCTTCTGAAACTCCATTGGTCTTTGTGGGTGTCACAATTATTTGTTGAAATGATGTAAGTGATCTATTGGATCCTCCAAGGGCAGACCATTGTACTTGTTTCCTTTCTAATCATGTTGATAGCTCGCCTTGATTTCGAAGTGTTGTTGCCCACAGCTGGTGCACGAATTCCCAAGCTACTCCCATGGATATGTGGCTTATCAAAGGTGCCATGCCTTGTGGGTTGGCGGATTTGATGTTGTGGCCTAAGGTGTGCAGCTCCTTGACCAGGTCCTCCTTGATCAGCTCCAAGAGGACTCCTTGTTGTGTTGTCTATGATCATCAACTCCTAGACACCTTCAGGTGTTTGGGTCCTCTCCATTTCCAGCCCCAATCTATGCAAGTGGGCTTGCTTCTCTTTCTCTTCTCTGTCTTCCAAACTCTCTTTCTAAGGCTTTGATGTTGTCTACTCGTGTTGCAAGATTTTGTTGAACCTTGCTTCTTAAGTTCATGCACCTGTCATCCAAAGAGAGATGAAGATAGAGAATTAGTAAATTTAAAATGAAAATAAGACTAGTCTCAAGTAATGACCAAATCCTAATGTCAAAATCAAAACTAGAGAATGGCAACGGCGCCAAAACTTGATGTCGGATAAGTTTAATCCTTAAGTTGTTGTAGTACTTAAAGGTGTCATCCAAACTTCTAGTGATTCTAAGCACTAAGAATACAGATCATTTGGCTTATCTAAGTGCAATCAAATGAGGTTTTGTTGTAGCAGGAAACAATGTGAAATGATCAAGTTTTAATACAAATTAAACAAAGAAGAACCAATGGGTACTTAGGTAATCGATTTCAGGGTGGTAGTTCTAAATCAAGGTGTCTAACTTCAAACAAAACATATCTTTCTATAGGCCTAGAACTCATTCAATATAGGTTAATCCACTTTCGATGGTAGAAACCCTTATGCAATTATGAACTAAACATCAACTTCCGTTCGTTTTGTTCACTCAAACATACATTAAGATTTAGTCTACTAGCCACCTAGCAATCTAAACATCAACTTCCGTTCGTTTTGTTTACTAGAGCATTACTAAGTTATTTCAAGCATTATGCAAACACTTTCGATGCCCTACAAACACTTAGGATCTAGATTAAAATGGCCAAAATCAATCTAGCATTAAGAACACTTAGTAAGCATAGAAATTTAAGTACTTTACCATTAGAACATCTTAACTCTTTTCTTAACCACCCATTAATCTACCTAACCCATTGATCCTAAGGATGACTACTCACTAATCATCTTGTTTACACTTAATCCCATGATGGATAGAAGCATAATCAAGATGATATAATATATGAAAACAAGAATCAGAATGTAGATGAAGAGAATAGCTAAAGAAAACAAGACTTATAACATAAACTTCAAGAACACTTAAGAACAATTGTTTTCAAACAAGAACTTAAAATAGAATGCAAAACAAGACTTAAAATGAAAGTGATAGACTCTATTAGACAGAAGAAGACTGAGAAGGAGATGGTGTGTTTTGCCATGGGGTTTGGGGTTCTATTTATAGGTGAAGAACAACCCATCCCCCCATGTTACAAAGTTAAGATCTAGATCTAAAATAAAACACACTCATTGATGTTTCTTCCACTTTATCCCATTTGCACACACCTTTTGACCCTTCACAAGGCAAATGTAAACTTGGCTCTTCAGAAAAGGTAGAGAAAGTTAGGCCACTTGATCCACCAAACTCGTCCAGCACATGAAAAGTGACACAGGCTGTCTGGATCGATCGATCTGTTTTTTGTCCAAAAACGGATCGATCGATCCGTGTGTATTTCTTCGAGCAAAAGTTATATTCAATGTCCCGATCGATCGATCCATTTTTTTCGTATAAATGGATCGATCGATCCATGCTCCAAATCGATCGATCTGGACTTTCAGATCGATCGATCACTTTACCATTTTGCTCTCGGCTTTCTTGGATCGATCGATCCAGTTTTCCCATCAAAAACGATCGATCGATCCAAGTCTCTTTTTGCTCCTTTTGTGTTCTAATCATCTCCAAAACTCCAAATAGCTCATCCAACACCTACAAGATGCAAATGAACATGTAATAGACTCTAAATACAAATAAATATAAGATTAATGCATGAATATATATGAAAATACAAAGCTAAAACTATGCAAAATCACAACACATCAGGAGAGCTTGGTCGGTAAGCTAAAGACTCTTAGGACGGATCATGAGGGAGAGTTCATATGTCAAGGAGTCTTCTTTCTTTTTGGCCAAAGAATGGCATTAAGAGAGAATATACATGTCCATATACACCTCAACAAAATGGAGTAGCAGAAAGAAAGATTAGGCATCTAACCGATGACGTGTCAGAAGCTGGCTACATGACAAGAATTTTACCTGAAAGCCTTATGGGCAGTAGAGGAATGGGATGTGCAGCCTATGTCAGTCAACGTCAGTATGCCACTTAGTCCACAACAACATGAAGTCTCCTTATGAGATGATTCACGTGTGAATAGAATGCCCAACGGTGATTAGCCCATCGAGGGATATTTGGATCAGTCTGCTATGTCCATGTGTTTCGACTCTCAAGAACAAAGTTAGAAGCAAAGGCAAAGAAGTGTATCTTTGTTGGTTATGATGAACAAAGGGAAAGGCTGTGTGAGGTGTATGATCGAGAGTACACATAAATACACAGTGTCTCTGTGATGTTGTCTTTGACGAAGTATCATCTTACTATGGACACCTCAAGTCTTGGTTGAGCAAGATGTCTCAGGGTCTTCCAAAGACTGGTGAACAAGCTATTCAAGTTCAGAGTGAGTATGAGAAAGTCTTGGAAAAGGAGAATCAAAGGTGAAAGGGGGAGCATTGACCAAGATGAAGAAGAGGAACAAAATCATGGTTTCGTTAACCAAACCAACGACGAAAAAGAACATGTGTCAAACCCGCGTGCGGTTCAGAGATGAAAGGTTTTGTCACCACGTACTCGTGTACTGTTGCAGCTCCTTTGATGATAGATGAGCCATCATCTTACTATGAAGCAAAGGAGTTGCAGAATGGGAGACGGCAATGAAGGAGGAGATGGATGCTCTTCATAAAAATGAAACTTGGGATTTAGTTCCGAAACCCAAGATACTCAACCTGTTTCTTGTAAATGAGTGTATCGACTGAAGCGGAAAAGTAGATGGAAGCATTGATAGATATAAGCAAGGTTGGTTGTCCTCGAGGTTTCTCTCAGAAGTACGGAGAAGATTATGAGGAGACATTTAGCCCAGTAGCAAAGATGCTACGGTACGCTCACTCTTATCTTTAGCTGCAAGCTTTCGATGGAGGTTATGCAGTTAGATGTGAAGAATGCATTTCTCAATATGGTGAGCTTGACAAGGAAATATTATGAGCAACCACCTGTGTTTTGAATCACGAGACATCTACCTATGTGTGTAAACTTAAGAGAAGCCTTGTATGGGTTAAAACAAGCTCCGCGAGCTTGTATGGAAAGCTTGCTCAATATCTGTCGAGTTTGTGTGGCTATATGGCATCAAATGCTGATCCAAGTCTATTCTTCAAGAAAGAGTGGAGAGTTCAGCGTAGTAGTCCTCCTGTTAGCGTGGACGATATATCATGCACGGTAGTTAATGATGATGCTGAAATTGCTCGCGCGTACAAGAGGAATATTCGATAGGGTTTGAAATGAAGAAGTTTAGCGTGAGCTGAATGCATTTTCTTTTGGTCTAGGAGGCTCGAAAGGTTAAGGATGGTATGATTCATCCGTCCGTCACATAAGTTATGCAAGAAGGATTGTTTGAAAATTTGGAGTACACCAAGGAAAGGTACGTTCTATTCTCCAAGTGGGATACTAACATGAAGCTTAAGCGTGATGAAGGATCTTGTTACCTGATCTCGACTTATCGCTCTCTTGTTGGGAAGTCTTTTATACTTAACCTATTACAAGACCAGATATTGCTTGCGGTTGGTCTTGTTAGTCGGTTTATGCAGGAACCAAGGAAGCCACATTCTAGAAGCAGCAAAGAGGATATTGAAGTATGTGAAGACAACTCTTGGCATGGGTTTGATGTTACAAGTATAATGCCAAGGTTTCTCTCATGGTTTCACGGATGCTGACTTTGTGGAGACTTAGATGATCGAAAGTCAACTTCAGGTTTTGTGTTCTTATGTGGAGACACAAGCATTTCATGGGTGCAGCAAGTAAACAAGCTGACCGGTGCTGTCATTGTGGCCTACCACTGATAGGCTGGAGTATAAAGCTTCAGTACTCGCAGGGTCTAAAGGAGAGTGTAGTATGGCTTCGAAGACTTCCTTGGAGACTTGGTTGGCAGCCAATCAATATAATATAGTTGCGCATATATATGGAGATATTACCAATAGCTCCAGAGTGCCATTAAGCTATAGCGTCCTGAGACATAAAGCCCCTGTTTTACCACAGCGCAAGGACAAAGCACATTGAATTGGAACATCATGTTATAAGAGAGAAGGTGCTTGATGTGGGAAACCAATCGTGAAGTCTCTCGCGAGAGTCTCGAGCTTCAGTCTGGATGGGTGACAACGGTGCGGTTATCTGTTGCACCAAGTTCCCTTCATGACATTACCACAACAGGAAGTGATTCAGCATTCGAGATACTTCGCTCGACGTGGTTGTTTTATTCTCGAATAGTGGACCAAATTGCAAGTCTTAAGGAGGGAGTATTGGAAGGTCTAAAATACTTGATTGGGTTTATGCTAGTTATGGGTTCGAGTAATCTGCAAAATGCCTATCTATAGTTGGGACTAAATCCGAAATTACAGCCATAGGTTCTAGAAGTTTTGAATTTGTAGTAAATTATATCTAGAAAGTAAGCGGAGGTTGTGGTATGATAAAATCTAGATATTTTGTTAGTTAGAGTAATAGAGAGATAATGCTAGATATTATGTTTATGTTTTTAGATAAATCTAGATGATTATGATAAGGTTTGTAATGTATTTTGTACTTTGTGGAGTCTAGATAGAATAGCTCATTTCCTCTCTTGCAGGATTTGTAACATAAGAAGTTGATTAGGTAATAGATAAGGGATATGTTTTCTTGTGAGAAGAAAGAGTGTATTTCCACCCCAATTAGTCTCTCTAGAGATCTCTTTAGTAGAGTATCGTTCCACATGTATATCGCTGTCATACTTAGAAATCGTCGGTTGGTTGATCGTCTTCTGGGTTTGCTGGTTCGTCGGTATACAGCGATCGTTGGGCTAGTGTGGTAAACACATATAGAGGATTTTTTCTTAACA
>CAJHQP010009070.1:0-24014 GCA_905132765.1 Moricandia arvensis
TCGTTTATAAAAGACGATTTTATTAATGGAGGGTTAACGACATTAACGGTTTAATAGTTGAGGATTTAATAACATAAATTTTATTTGAATGTTTTCCATCCAATTTAAAAATAGTTGGGGGTTTAAATCACTAAAAACCCTAAAAACAATTGACGAATCTAATGGTCAGGTTAAAAGTACATAACCAATTTTTTTGGTTGGATAATTTAATTTTCATAAATATAATTAGCTTCCTAAGAAAAAGAAATAGTTACAAAGTATAAATTTTGGATAAAGGATTTAAGTTACAACATTTATTCATCCACTAAGAAAAGTCAAAGTGGTAAAATAAGGAAAAAAAACCTGATTCCTTGAGATAAAGTATGTCTTATTAAAAGTACATATTTTAGTTAGGGTTATCGAGAAGATTGGTATAAATCCCTCCAATCTATGGAATTGTTTTTCCTGCTAGCCGCCTGGAAAAAGCTGAGTAATAAGAAGAAGTTAAGGCCGGAAGCCTACGTCTTTCAGCAGATGCCGGAAGATGTGTTGACGCAAATCTTGATGAGATTGCCAGCGAAATCACTGATGAGGTTCAAGTGCATCTCAAAACTCTGGTCTCTCCTTATCTCCTCCCACTATTTCACAAACGTTTACCTCAAGACAAGCCGACCACATCGCTTGTTTACCTATATTGTGAACAAGGGAAAACATTCTAAAAATAAGTTGCTCTCCTCATCACCTTATCCGGACTCACCAAGGCCCATCTCTGTACTCGACCAAGATCTGATCATTCCGGCAATGGCAGGCTACTTTGTGGGTGCTCTTCGTGGCCTTCTCTGTGTCAGAGTTGGGAGAAGAGTGCGAATATGTAACCTCACCACCAAGCAGCTCGTGGAGTTAGAGTTGCCCACAATAATAGGCGACAAAAAAGTGTGTAACTATTTTGTTCATGACCCTGTTCACGATGAGTACAAAGTTCTTAACATAGTTTGGGAGCTTAGCAATGATAGGGAGAGAGTAGTGAGACACTTCGAGTATCACGTATTGGTACTTGGTCCTCAAGCTTCATGGCGAAACACTAAAAGCAGTTTCATTCCTCCTCCTCATCGCTCTTGCTCACTAGGTTTCTCCATCAACGGTGTTTTGTATTATAGAGCTCGGATTGATAAGAACAATACCTATGTGGTCATGAGTTTTGACTTGACTTCAGAAGAGTTTACATTGATCAAGTTACCCCTTGATGTAGTCTCTCGTCCATATCTCATGAACTACGGAGGGAAAATAGCAGTTTTGCAATACTCCCAAACGCTGCTTGCCACTAATGGTAGTGTAGACCTCTGGACAATGGAGAAAAGTATCTGGTCAGACAAGAAGTCTTTTGTTTTGCCTGTTTCCCCAAATGAACTTTGTCAGTTGCTCTCACTTGTGGATACAAGGCACGAGCCGTAGCGGTGAGGTTTGGTTGGGAAAATCAAATTTCGATAGGGGTAAACCGATACTCTTTGTCAGTTATGATATGGTAAGGAATAAGGTAATTACAAGGGTTGAAATAAATCCATTGTGTAACGTATAATAGGTGACAAAAAAATGTATAACGTATAATAAATTCATATAGTATAACGTATAATAAAAATATGCATTGAGCCACCATGATCAAGGAGAAAAAAAAAAGGGGATCAAACGTCAAAACGTTTCTGAATCTCAAAATTGTCTATATGCAATGTGCATTGTACATTTTACAGTAGAGATGAAAAGCCCACAAGCTGCTTCTTTCTTTCTGGTAAAACCGATGAATCAAGGTTTATAATTAACAAATGTACGCGTGTAGCTGTATCCCTTCACACGAAGGTCAGTCTCAGTATCAAGCCCACTAACCTATATTTTCACCACAAGAGAAGTAAACAAAAACAAGAATGAAGCATACATGCCGTGACTCGTGAATCCAAAATATTAGATCAATATAGCAAAAATTTGTGGTAAATCACAACTTTTTCGTCTTTGAGTTCTGTAGGATTAGATAGGACCCAAAAGAGCAACGAAACATGTTTATGTGCATGGATACAACAAGGAAAAAGGAAGGTAAAGTATTCATCTTGATAGTTGATACAAGCCTTTCCCCAAATGGCCAAACATCGTTTGAATACTCAAACCAATCGAGTAAGATTCCAACAGGAACCATGTAAAAGTTCAAACTACTCGTTCTTAGTTACAATTACCAACGAACCATAGTACCTATGCATCAGAACGGCTCCTGATTTCTACGCTACTAGCTCGGAAAAGAGATTCAAGTTACAACTTTGTAAGTCGTTTTACAAGTCAGATTGCATATATAAAGATTTGGCTCCGGATCCAATCCAATGGAGATTACAAAAACTTAACTAGCATAATAAAAATCTCTTATCTATTGCATGCTACTGTCAGAGTCAAATGATCCATTAAAGGACATAAAGCTAACAGAAAAGAAAAATAAACCTTGACAAGGTTTCTAATCTATTAGACATTATCTTTCGTGAAGATATCCATCCACTAGTAAAAAAAACTGCCCACAGCTAAGAAAATGCTACGAATATTTTGTAGCAAAAACGAACAATCTACGAAATATGATACGCATTGCTACGAAACACAAATCGTAGCAACATCGTAGCAAAAGTTGCTACGAAACTCACGTGGCACACAAATAGCTACGAAATTGCTACGCAAATGAGCGTAGCAACATAATAGCTACGAAATTGCTACGTTTCTGAATGTGGCAGAGAAAAAATATAGCTACGAAATAAATCCCTAGCAATACCGTAGCTAATCCACCGAAAAAAATCTCAAACCATTCACTTCCTGCGAATTTGGCAGGGATAAAAATAAAAAAAAACGAAGCTACGAAATTTTTCGTAGCAGAATTTGTGGCACTAATTTATAAGTTATGTCCAATCCGTCAGAATGTGCTCAGAAACATATTCGAAAAGAAGCTACGAACAAGAATGTGGCAATTTTCGTAGCAAAATTCGTAGCAAATTCCGTAGCAAAACGTAACAATGTTTTTTCTATAAAAACAAACACACGAGTTCATTCGTATGTAAGTGGAAATTTTCTTCAAGTTAAAAAGAGTGAGTGTAAAACTAATACGAATTCAATGTCTTATTATTTTCAAAATTGAGAGTGGATGGATCAACACTTTGATCCAGTCAATAATTGTGTTTCAAAAGAGTTTATGGAAGGTGTTGAAGTCTTTATCGCTTTTGCCTCTAATCAAAATTCTTTCATTGAGGGAAATACCATGTTGTGTCCTTGTGCAGGATGTCAAAACCGAAATAAACGTGATCCAAGACTTGTATCTCGCCATCTTTACCGAGTCGGTTTCAAAAGTAATTATTACGTATGGTAAACCATGGAGAAAATTGTTATGACGTTGGAGAATCATCGAGGGGAGAACACTTTATGGGAGAAGAAACAACTTATGGCGAAGGAGAAGCCTATAACATAGCGGGAGGAGACTTGGGTCGCCCCATGTATTGGAGAATGTGATGGAAGCTATGGAAGCACCCATTGAAGAGCCATATCAAGAAAGGGTTTTTCAAGATTTTGAAGCCGCCAATCAACCACTATATGATGGATGTGTTGAAGGTATTTCTCAACTATATTTGGCATCTTGTTTAATGAAAGTAAAAACGGATCATAATTTAGCTGAATCACGTATGGATGAAATATCACAAACTTTTAAAGATGTTCTGACACAACCAAATACAGCTCATGCATCATATTATGAGACAAAGAAGCTAACAAAGTCGCTTGGTCTCCCTGTTTCAAGATTGATATTTGTGAGGATAACTGCATGTTAGTTTGGAAGGAAGATCGCGATCTGTTGGTGTGTCGATTTTGTTAGAAAGATAAATATCACCATAACCATGAGAAGGGGAAAAGGCGTCCAAAACAAAGAATGTTTTATATGCCTATTACAGAGTGGTTGAAGCGTCTATACCAACAAGAGGCGAGTGCATCACAAATGCGATGGCATGCGGAAAATGAGTCTCCCGATGGAGAAATGCATCACCCTTCTGATGCAGCAGCGTGGAAGCATTTTAACAAGGTGTATCCTAATTCACAGCGGAAAGTCGAAATGTCTATTTAGGATTGGCAACATCTGGCTTTAATCCAGTGGGTATGAGCGATGAAGCCCATTCTGTTTGGCTCGTAATCGTAACCCCGTATAACCTACCTCCTGGTATGTGTATGAAAAGAGAATATTTCTTTTCATCAGCATTAGTTCCCGGGCCAAGACATCCAAAAAATGCATCGATATCTATATGCAACCGTTAATTGAAGAGTAAAAAAGATTGTGGAGTGACGGAGTATAAGCATATGATATCTCGATAAAGAAAAATTTCACGATGCGAGCCGCACTAATGTGGTCAATTAATGACTTTCCCGCTTACGACATGATGTCAGGTTGGATGACTCATGGTCGTTTAGCTTGTCCATATTGTCTAGATGAGACAAAGTCATTTTGGTTACAACATGGAAGGAAACATAGTTGGTTTGACTGTCATCGAATGTTTTCATCTAAGGATCATCCTTACCGGCGAAATGTCCAATTGTTTCGATGGGGGAAGATAGAAAATGGTGATCCTCCACCGTGGTTGACAGGCGAATAAAATTTGTACGAAAGAATAAACAACATAGAAGGATTGCATCGAACAACCGATTGTGGAGGAAATGAACACGAGAACTCGGCTCGCAATATTGATGTTTACAGAAAAGATCACAACTGGATGAAGAAGAGTATATTTTGGGATCTGCCATATTGGGAAAACCTTCTTCTACGCCACAATTTGGACTTCATGCACGTGGAGAAATATTTCTTTGATAATCTTAAATCCAAGAGATTGATCTCTAGATCTTTTTTACAATGCAGATAAAGCCTAAATGTATAAAAAAGAAACATACCCACTACTTGTATCACTCTCGGCTTCATGTTTGCTCCTCGACAATCTTTCGGTCATTAACCACCTGCTCCACCACGTTATTGCTCTTGTTTTATGGGTGCAGCTCAGTTTTGGTACTTATTAATAGACTCTCTTAGTCAAACATACATAAAAGTATTTGAACTTCAGCTAGCAATGTATTCATCTTTAAAAAAGACTGCTAATTCAAATGTCTTTGACCATTCAACTTTTGATAATAATCAGCTCACAAATTTCTTTTTAAGATGGGTTGTGTACTGTTCTGGAAATTCTGTTTCTCCCCAGAAACCCAAAATTACTCTAATTCTTATCTATAACACCATACAAATTCCGAGGATACATGCGCATGTTTAAACTGCAAAGGACCAGTTTTAACAGTCCTAATTTTGAAACATTCTGCAATATCTTAACTTTGTTCTTCCATGGATGCCACAAGGCATGGGCATTTTATACGATACCCAAAACCGAATCCGGTCTGGAAAATCCAATCTCGAACCCAATTCGATCTATGAAAATATCCGAATAGGTATTGAGTTGGAGAAGATTGGATACTCAAACCCGAACGGGTAATACCCGATATCTGAATGAATACCCGATATCCGAGATACATATAATAACCCTAAGTCCCCTAATAGTTTAGACGCATTCATTTCCTCTTCATAGTTCATGATAAACCTAACTTTCTCTTCACCGTGAATTTTATGGTTTCATCTTATTTCTCCACACCTTTCAATTTTATTGGAGATTACACACTTTTAAGGCTCATTTGGATTATTGCTCTTTATCTTTAAGTATTTAATGTATACTCTTTGGTTGACAACCTATTTAGTTGTTGTTTAGTTAATGCTATATTATTTTATCTTACAACATACACATTTCTATTTGATTCATAGTTTTTTTTTATTCATGAGTTATGTTCATTTCAATCTTTTTAAGTACCTTTTAAACCTGACTCGAATTACCCGATCCCGACCTGAATTCGGGAAAAATACCCAAACGGGTTCTATACCCTTATACCGAAATATTTGAAAGTCCAAAATACCCGATTTGAACCCGAATGGATATCCCGAACACCCACCACTAGATGCAACATATGACAATTAGTGCATTTAGTCTCATGTTCAATGTTCAATAGCAAGCCATGTTCCATGAATCTTGTAGAAAGATCATAAAAGGATAAGCGTGGAGAATAAGCTTGTAAACTACTTTTAAGCGTAGTTATTTTGTGCTAGACTCTCTAGTTTCATCCAGCTGAAACCAAACAAAGTCAGGTGTAATGGATTATAACGAGTCCTCCAGCTTGGTTCTCTCTAAGGGTGAACATGAATCGAATATCCGATTTTTTTTAAATAGTTGTGATTTGATTCGTTTTATCTGAATAATCAATTATATTTGTAACCACCTGGATATATAGAAAATTATATTTTACCAGATATTCAATTCGATCGGCATAAATAAAATAAAATTTAAAAGAAATAAAAATGTTAAATAATATAAAATAATAATATTTTATTACAAAAATGAATAACAAATTAATAAATAAAAATATAATGTCGACAAAAAATAAGATAAAAATATAATTAAAAGTTGTATAAAAATATAATATTTATATAACTTATATATATAATTCTATAAATATATGTATATATGCATATAATATAGGGAATTCTTTCATATTGCACTTTTTAAGTTTTTGTCATAAAAAACACCTAAGAAAGAAAATGACTGAAATAAACTTTTTTTTATTTTGAAAATTTTCATTTTTTCGAATTTTAAATCCACCCCAAAATTCCACTCAATAACTTTAACCCCCTAAGTCTAGATTAGTTAACCATGTGGCATAAATGTATATTTAAATTTTTTAATAAAACTTATTAAGTCATTTTTTCTTAGAAACTATTTATGTGATAAAAAAAATTAAGACTATCTTAGAGAATTTCTCTATAAAACATATCGGGTTGTATATCCGTCCCTAAAAATAATAGTATTTCTGATTTGTTTTGTTTTTATAGACATTGCATTTTAATATCTAATTTGATTCTTAGAGTTATAGATATCCAAATTTTTCGATTCTAACAAAACCGATCATGAATTGAGTCAAAATTTATTAGTATTTTGTTGAGCCCTAGTTCTCTCTCTGCCTAAGAATGGTCAAAAGTTTTCTTTGACCACGTGAGTCTCAATTGGTTCAAATTGTTATATAGCTAATACGATAAATCAAATTTACAATTTTGGATAACTGGAATCGGTCCTCGTTGATATGGAGCACAGATATCTTACCTATCATATATACCCACGTGGCGGCTTCTCCATCCTCCTGCAATCTCAGCACAAGATAAACCTTCTATACTCAACCCTCTATCTTTCATCATCAACAAATATCCACCGTCCGTTTATAATTCCTCAAACCTTACCTTACCCTTCTTCTTCTCCTCTCCTCTTCGAGAAACCACAAATCGCTCTCTCTCTCTCTCTCTCTCTCTCTCTCTGCAATGGCGTCTCTTCAGCAAACAATGTTCTCTCTGCAGTCGAAGCTTCCTCCCTCATCTTTCCACATCAGTGGATCTTTTCCCATGCGAAAGACAACACTACCACTCCGAATCAGAGGCGGAAACGCCGCGGGGGCGAGAATGTCCGCCACGGCGGCGGGAAGCTACGCGATGGCTCTCGCAGACGTCGCGAAGAGAAACGACACTCTCGAATTGACGAGCGCGGACCGTGGAGAAGCTCGAGAAGGTCTTCTCAGATCCCACAGGTGCTCAACTTCTTCGCGAACCCAACCGTCGAGGTCGAGAAGAAGCGTCTCGTGATCGACGAGATCGTGAAATCGTCCTCCCTCCAGAGCCACACCTCCAACTTCCTCAACATCTTGGTGGACGCGAACCGGATCGGCATCGTGACGGACATCGTGAAGGAGTTCGAGATGGTGTACAACAAGATAACGGACACGCAGCTCGCGGAGGTTAGGTCGGTGGTGAAGCTGGAGGCGCCGCAGCTTGCTCAGATCGCGAAGCAGGTGCAGAAGCTGACGGGGGCGAAGAACGTGAGGGTGAAGACGGTTTTGGATGCGAGTCTTGTGGCTGGGTTTACGATAAGGTATGGGGATTCTGGGTCGAAGCTTATCGATATGAGTGTGAAGAAGCAGCTTGAGGATATCGCTGCTCAGCTTGAACTCGGCGAGATTCAGTTGGCTGCTTGAGAAATGGGAACCGCTTCTCTTTTTTTTTTTACTTGTGCAAGTTAATTCTTTTCTCTCTTCTTTCTCCATCAATCGTCAACATATATAATATACTGATATAAAATAATTCTCGAGTTATTTTCTGTTGATTCTAAAATGTAGTGATGTGTGTTCGAGTCATGAGTCATGATTACAGTTTCTAGCTTAAACCTATGAATAGGCCTAGGCTTTCGGGGCACCGTCAGTTTTGGTTTTCGTATTTTGGAATTATATTCATAAGTTTTCATGTCTGATTTGGTTCGGTGGCTTTGGATTCAGTTTGGATCGGATTATAACCAATGTCTGAAATCGCTTAAAATATATTTTAGAAAACTTTAAAATTTAACAAACAAAAAAAATACTCAAAATGTATAAATTATTCAAAAGTTTAATTAAAACTAGTTAAACTATCTAAAGCAACTGAAACTAAAAAGAAATCTTTAAAATATCTAAATTACTTTAATTAATATATATATATATATATATAAATATTTTAACTAATTTCGAGTACTTCAAATCCTAATTCAGATTTCGGTTTAGTTCGGGTTGTATCTGAACCCCAAAAGTACTAAGTTCTTAAGTCTCGTTCGGGTATTTTTTTTTAAAACGGTTTGGATGTGGTTTCAATTTTTTCGGTTTGGATTAAGGTTGGGACTTAGGGTAAAAACATCAGGATTACCGACAAACATACACTATTAGTTATTATTATATTTGCAGGATCAACAATGGGAAAAAATGTGATTTTAAATCACAAACTTTCAAGTGTAGTTACGAAAGTATGATTTTTTGGTGGACTATTTAAGTTTCAATATATCTTGACTATTCATTCTAATCCTTAACATACCTTGACTAGTTATTATAAACTTGAACACACTTTGACTAAGCCAATTAAAGACGTTATTATTTTGGTAAATATATCGATTAAATGACATCGTTGAAACTAAATGACATCGTTTTTAAATTAAAAAAAACCCAGATCGTTTCTCCCCCAAACTTAAATTCATAATTTTGAAAAATCAATCACCAAGGCTCTGAGAGGATGATGAAAACCAAGTTATCTATTCGACGAGCAAAGAGGAAAATGTTGAATATGCCAGTGAAGGAAGTAAAGGCAGAGGCTTGTGATGCAAGAGCAACTACTCGTGAAGCAAGGACTCGTGAAAGAAAGGCTCATGAAGCATAGAATCGTGAAGCAAAAGCACATGCTCGTGAAGCAAGGGCTCGTTAAGCAGATGCTCATGAATTAGAGGCTCGTGAAGCAAGGGTTCGTGAAGTTGAGGCTCGTGAAACAAAGGCTTGTGGAGAAGAGAATCGTGGAGAAAAGAACTGTGTAGAAGAGACTCGCGGAAAAGAGGATGTAAGTGAAGATGATTGTGGTGTTGTTGGTGACGATGATTGTGATGGTATTGAAGATGACGCTTATGAAGATGATTAAGATGAGACAGCTTCTAACCAAGCAGAGAATGAGAAAGATGTCAAAGATGAGGCTGATGAGAGAGTGTGGATTGAGAAGTTGCGAGAGATGCGGAAGATGGAAGTGATGCATATACAGTGGAGATGATATATGGGACGATGAGAGGATTTCCGATTCTTTGTCTTTAATGACGATGAAAATAAGGAAGAGCAAATGGGTAGAGACCATGAAGATCTTGACAGACTAATAGCTTTGAGAAAAAACATAATTTGCAAATGATTTCAAATTTGTTGTTGGAGGTATTCTCTAAAAAGCCGATACGACATAAAATTATACAGGTTGCAAGCAATGAACATCGGTGCTAAGTGTTCAAATAATGTTCCTTATTGTTGGAGGATTTATTGTTCTTATGAGAAGAGGAAACATAAGACGCAAATTAAAGTTTATAACAATGAGCATACATGTGTCACATTAGGTTATTTCAAGCTGCTGAAGCGATTGTCTAATGCATGGCTCTTTGCAGAAAGGTTGAGATTGAATCCCAAACTCACAAAGCAAGAGATGGTTTCAGAGATTAATGAAGAATACAATCTGGTTGTAAGTGATGAGAAATGTGGAAATGCGAAATCCAAGGTTGTGAGAGAAAGAAAAGCAAGCCATGAAGTTCATTTTGCTCGGATTTTGGATTATCAAGCTAAGATATTGCAAACTAACAAATACACCAAGTTTGGATTATCAAGCTGAGATATGGCTCTTTGCAGAAAGGTTGAGATGAATCCCAAACTCACAACGCAAGAGATGGTTTCAGATATTAATAGAGATAACAATCTGATTGTAAGTGATAAGCAATGTGGAAATACGAAATCCAAGGTTGTGAGAGAAAGGAAAGCAAGCCATAAGCTCATTTTGCTCAGATTTTCGATAATCAAGCCGAGATATTGCGAACTAACAAAGACACCATGTTTGGGATTAAACAATTTGTGGACCAACTATTCAAAGAAAAACGGTTCTACCGTGTATATATTTTGTTTCAATACACAAAAGGACTCTTGAACTTGTCGGCCCATCATAGGATTACTATGGCGTTTTTTCCTTAAATGGGACATTAAGGGTTACCTTTTAGCTGCAGTAGGTAGGGATGGAGACAATAGAATAGTTCTTATTGCATGAGCAGTAGTTGAGGTTGAAATTGGACACTAACTGGGATTGGTTTAGTAGACATCTCTCTAAAAGTATGGGTCTTGATGTTGAAAAGAAGTGTAGCAACAATTCCAGATAAACAAAAGGTAACCATTACTAGAGATATTAGGAATCGGAAGACAATATATGGTGTGTAATGCGAGGAGGTCTATTATTGCTAGCAAATAGAAGACTAATTTCACAAGAGATCTCATGTTGAGGTAGAAAAGATGATAGAAGGAACACAACATTTCATCAGACACATGGCGAGGAATAATTTTCATGAGGTTGAGTTGAATGATGTTGTTTATTATTTTTCTATGAACACGCACATGTGTGGTTGTAGAAAGTGTGAGAAGGATGGGATACCTTGTGTTCATGCTGCAACAGTTATAATAAAGAGAAAAGAAAAGGTTGGAGATTACGTGAATGATTAGTACTCAACAAATATGTGGAATGAAACTTTCAAAAATTGAATAAGACCTGTCCAAGGCATGTTGTTGTGGCCAAAATTGAATAGACTACATGTCTTGCCCACACCATGGCCAAAGGTGATCCATGGTGGCCAAATATCTATGCAAAGAAGAAATGAAGAAATTTGGCTGCGACTTTTTCGAGTAAGACAAGATTATCACACACCTTGAAAGTGCTTACATGTTCGAACTGTAAGAAACGACACAATAAGAAAAGTTGTACAAATTAGACTGTTGCTAGTGAACTAAAAAGAGCAAGAGGTTCGATCAAACATTTTCAGGTTAGTGTATTTATTTCGTGTACTAAACATGTATATTATAATTGTTGGACAAATCTTTACTCTCTTTTATACAAGAAGGGATAACATTTCCTCAAGTTCAAAGATCACAAGAGCTGTCTCAAGGACAAGGGCTGTCTCAAGGACAAGGGCTGTCTCAAGGAAAAGGGCTGTC
Source organism: Moricandia arvensis (assembly GCA_905132765.1). Taxonomy (NCBI): domain Eukaryota; kingdom Viridiplantae; phylum Streptophyta; class Magnoliopsida; order Brassicales; family Brassicaceae; genus Moricandia; species Moricandia arvensis. Next base: position 11,674 of record CAJHQP010009070.1, read on the forward strand.
ACAAGGACAAGAAAATCCTCAAGGACAAGGTCAAGGTTATGGATCACAAGGGTGGATTTCTTCGTTTGAATTCTATTTCGGTTGAAGAACATGGTTTGTTAATGTCTTATTTCCGTTTAAGGACATAAGTTATTTGGTTGTGGATCATGGTAAGTTATTTTATCTTCTTTAAAACATAAGTTATTTTGATTGTGGATGATCATGGTTTGTTTAATGGTATTTTGGATCTATCATGTTTAAACCATGTGTATTTAACTTATATGGTTTCCATAATTTATTCTACCAGCAACAAAGTTATAAAACAAACATGAATGTCTGATTACCAAATGTAAACTTAAAGACAATAACGATGTTGACATACATAGAAGTTAATAATCAATAAGAAACTTGTTTTTCTTAGCTTTACCAAACATTAAGTAAACAATGCAAATGGTCATAAAGCGAACAATTTCCACTTCCTGATTTCTATTTTGCTCCTTGCTACATCTTTCTTTCAGACCTTCAATCAAAGTCCTAAACTCATCTACCTCAGTTTTGGTATTAGTAATCTTACTATCAATGATTTCGAGTTCTTGGAACAACCATCTTCAACCTCCTCACATACAACATCCTCAACTCATTTAAACAAACGCTCATATTTCATTACCAAATTAGATTCATTATTATCTACATAACATAAACAACATATATAAGCTTACATCTCTTTTGCTCAAACAACGATAGAAAGGTCTTCCTGAATTCTCTTGTGTCTTTGATAAGAATATCTTTACATCTAATCCACATTCACTTTTGCTGGGAACCCACGATTTCCTGCTCTACTTTTTCCTTATGAAGATTAACTCATCATGAAATTGAGACAGAGCTTTGAAGAGAAAGTGGTGTTTCTGATTTCTCATAATTGGGGATTTAGGTTTCGGGAAGAAACGATCTGGGGGTTTTCCAATTTATATACAATGTGATTTAGTTTGACAGAGAATCAAGACGGAGACTAACCCTGTTTAGTCAATCTGTTAACCAAAAGTAACGACATCTTAAAATTGGCTTAGTCAAAATATATTAGAGGTTAAAATGTCTAGTCAAGATAAATTGTGGTTTTATATGGTCCATGAGAAAGTTTATGCATTCTTTAATCAAATTTAAAAGTTAGTGATTTAAATGACATTTTTTCCAATCAACAATCCAGAGAGTTATATTAAGCATACAAAACTTGAGAGCATGGAGTCTATGCCACTTGTGTAAATCAATACCCATCAGCAGTTTTCCTTAAAGAAAACCTCACAAATTATAATATACATGAATAGATTGTAGTTTGGTCAGGAACAAGGACAAATTCTCAAATGACTCAAAAGGGAATGGAGTTTTCTAAAAATGACCCACATCATTCTCTTTTAATTTTCAGTTTAAATTTAGATAACAATAAAGAAGTTGACAAAAAATATGTTATATTACAAAAGTCAAGACTTTAACATATTATCTTCAAAGTGGATCCATAACCATTAATTTTTACAGTAAAATATGTTGGATTTTTGCTTATATAAGAAGTTGTAATGCGATGATTTTATGTTGCCCCCTTCTGAAAAAATAATAATAGCATTCCCTTTCTTTTGATATGCTTTTCTTTTGTTTCTTCTTTTATATACGTCATTTTGTTACGAACAAAATATATATGATATATTTATATACATAAACTTAACAAAAAACAAAACAATATAATCTAATATAAATATATTGTGTTCGGAGTGGGACATCCATTTATTTATTATGTTTTTGGTTACCAAAGTGCGGCATTGCCGCTCCATATTTGTTCGTTAGTTTTACTGTTATCGAAGTGCGACCTTGTCATCCCGTCTTTATTGTTAATTTTATAATGGTTACTTAAGGCACCATAATGACCGATATACTGCCTAAACATTTAATTTATTATTTATGATGGATTAATTTGTTATCAAAATTTATTATCACTATCATAGTTGATTCACCACTTAGTTTATTTACTTGCAAATTTGATACAAATAATTTATCATTATGTATAACTAAATATATTTTAAGGAAACACATATATTTAAACATTTTGTTTAAACTGATCAAATTTATAATTACTAATATTTTTAAATTAATTTTTACCTTATATTGTCACTTCCAACGATCATACAATTCATTCATTCATTTTACATCTTCTCAACATCTTATTCTACAAAATACTCATTTCTGTAAAAAAATGTTTAATCCTTTGTAAATTTTTGTATTTGGATTTTTATCATTTGCTTTCTATGGTTTACTTGTTGAGGAATTCTCTCCTGAAAAATGTGTTTATTTTTATTTTGATGTTTTATACATTTGTATTTCTTGTAATTGCAATGTTTATCCCTGCACCTTGAATATTTTAATAAAATAATAATTCTAAATATGTTCTTTATTTTTATTTGATTTTAAAAATCCCAATGGCAAACATGGAGAAGCTTCAATTTCCTACTCTAGATATCACCGGTACCAACTACATTTTTTGGTTACTAATGTCGAACTTCATCTTGATTCTCTTGGTTTTATCTGAGACCAATTAAAGAGAATAATTCTTTAACGCCTCAAGAAAAAACTAAATCGATGATCTTCATTGGAAAACACCTTGACAAAAGTATTATTTGTGACTATGCCAACATGAGAGATCATAAAGAGCTATGGAAATCTCTGAAAGATTTTTTTGATCATCAGAAAAGACATAACACTTCCACTTTCTCAGGATGAATGACAAAATCTGAGATTTCAAGATTTCAAGATTTCAAGATTTCAACAAAGTGATGAATTACCTTTTGGTTGTGCTAGGAATTTGGCCCAATTGAGATATTGTGGTGAAACGATCACCGATTTCAAATGCTTGAGAAGACATACACCACATTTCACAAGAGACACATCACCCTGCAATAACTGTATTAGGTTGCGGGAATATACTAAATTTTCAGATTTGACTGTGGCGCTTCTCATAGAAGAAAAGAGTAACGATCTTCTGATCAAGCATCACCTGACTCGTCCAACTGGTTCTAAAGGATTCCCTGAAACAAACACATTAGATGCAAAGAAACCATTGAAGGAAGATAAGGCTTTTCGAGGTCACGGTCGTGGCCGTCAAAATTACCGTGGACGTGGACAAAAGTATAATCCACGAGATAGGAAGTCATTTCAGTGGGTCCTCTCTGAGCAATCCCCTTAGGGAAAAGAACACCAAGGAAGTACCTCCCAAAGCGAGAAGATGCTTGTTTCAGATGCGGTACTAAGGGACATTGGTCTCGTATATGTCGTACCCTTGCACACCTTTGTGCTTTATACAAGGAATTCGTCAAAGAGAAAGAAAAGGAGGTATACTTGTGGAACATTCTGAGGGTACAACGCACCTCGATGCGTCTGACTTTGTGAATGATTTCGAGGAGACTGCTATCATGGAAGCTTAAGTCCCTCTCATGTGACTCTTGAAATTCCAAATTATATCATTAATAATTATTGGTTGGTGGAAGATTAATGTATAAATATTGTATATTTTTCACCTACTTATGTATAATTACTGTATGTTTAATGTTAGGTAATGATGTATACAGGCTCGTCTGAAACATTAATTGGGCCCTGTGCTACAGAAATTTTGAGATTCATTTTTTCATATAACTTTTTCTGAATTTTGGGCCCTAAACTAAGCTGAAAAAGTCAAAAATTGAATGGGCCCTATGCAAATGCACCTCCAGCACAGGGCCAGAGCCGGGCCTGGATGTATAATATTTTATGAATAATATTATCTTATGTTGATTCTTTTGTTTGTCTCAGAAATAGACATTACAAATGGAACATCAACTAAGATCAATGCTAGAGATATTTGTATACCAGATAGTATAACAACACACACAATTCTGAAACACATAAAATATTTTTCTGAACTAAAACTGACAAATATAACTGTTAACATAGTATTGAATCCTTCATACTTGATTGATAAAACTCATTTCACATTGCCTAATGCAATGATATTCTCAATAAACAATGCACTATTTCTCCAAATTATAAAAGGAATTTGTTGATTTTTAACGACATACATCTTCAAGAATTTGATACCCATTCTGCAACTGAGGATGGAAAAAGCTATATGTATATTATTTTTGGGAAATTGGGAAAGCAAAAGGTGATGGAAAAACTACCAAAAACTCTCATCTGGTCTGGATCGTACATATATAAGTGTCATCAAATCACATTTGGTAATTAAAAAAAAATCAAGTAATTTTATTCTATGGCATGATCGCATTGGTCATTGAAAACTCACATGGTCATTCACTAAAGTCCCAAGAAGTTTATCATGGGAATAAAATGACATGTACGGTGTGTTCTCTCGGAAAGTTGATTATAAGACCATCGCCAACCAAAATAGAGAAAGAGTTACCAAATTTCCTTGAACCAATTCAAGGCGATATTTGTGGACCTATAGATCCACCTTGTGGAGTATTCTATTATTTTATGGTAATGATCGATACTTCAAGTAGATGGTCACACGTTTGTCTATTGTCCTCTCGAAATGTGGCATTTGCAAGATTTTTTTATCTCAAATAATCAAACTAAAAGCTCGGTTTCTTGATTGTCCGATTAAGAGAGTTAGACTAGAAAACGCTGGTGAATTTACATCTCAAGCATTCAATGATTATTGTACGGTAACTGGAATTAATGTTGAACATCATGTTGCTCATGTTCATACACAAAATGGTTTGGCTGAATCATTAATTAAACGCCTGCAACTAATTGCAAGACCATTGATCCTCAAATCTAAACTCCCAACTTCTGTGTGGGGACATTGCTATTTTTCATGCATAAGAATTTATTCGGGTGAGACCAAGTGCATATCACAAATAATCTTCAATACAATTAGCATTTGGACGAGAACCTATTCTCATCTAAGAATTTTCTTGTTTGCGCTGTAAATGTACCGATTGCACCTCCCCAACATACAAAGATGAGACCTCAAAGGAGGTTAGGGATATATGTTGGTTGTGAATCTCGTTCAGTTATGCGATACCTAAAACCAAAAATTGGCGACGTATTTACGGCACGTTTTGCTGATTGCCACTTTGATAAAAATATATTTCCAGTTCTAGAGAGAGAAAATAAACAAGTAGAAAAGGATATCAAATAGTGTATACCATCTTTGCTACACCTTGATCCTCCTACAAACCAATCAGAATTAAAAAGTCCGTCGAATTATGCATTTACAAAGCATTGCAAATCAACTACCCGACTCTTTTGCAGACACAAATCGGTTACAAAATAACATATACCAGCTGAAAATGCTCCTACTTGTATAGAAATGTCACATGGAGGTCGAATAGAAGATAATATATGAGAATCTAAAATACTCTTGAAGTGTGGTAGACCTATTCGATATAAGGATAGGAATCCTAGAAAAAGAAAGGAGACAAAAAACAAAATGCTTCCAATATAGCAGACAAGTTGGAAGTAATGAACAATGGGGTCGATGATAATGTTAAACATCATGATTGTGAAGAAAATCATCAGATTTCTATTAATTACATTCATAATAGTAAAATATGGAATTGAAACAAAGTGAATGGTGTTGATGATTTTTTCTCGTACTTAGTTTCAAAGGAAATAAATGACGAGAGTGATGACCCATAACCAAAATCTACCTCTGAATGTCAAAAGAGACGTGATTGGACAAAAATGAAAAGATGCAATACAAGTCGAACTTGATTTGCTTAACAAACGAGAGTTATTTGGGCCTATTATAATCAAACTTGAAGCTGTAAAACCAGTTGGATACAAATGGATCTTTGTTCGGAAACGAAAAGAAAAAACGAAATAATGAGATACAAGGCTCGTCTGGTAGCTCAAGGATTTCCTTAGAGACCTGAGATCGATTATGAAGAAACATATTCTCTTGTTATGGATTCAATTTACGTTTAGATTTTTGATGAGTCTAGCGGCTAATCAAAATCTAGAGATGTGTCTAATGGATATCGTTACGGATATGAATCATCGGACACTAATATTTGTATGAGAATTCCTGAAGGATTTAAAATGCCAGAGCCATTAAGTTCTAAACTAAAGACTTATGTGCAATACAATTGCAAAGATCATTATATGGCTTTAAAACAGTGTGGACGCATGTGGTATAATCGACTCAGTGGAACATCTAACTAAAGAATGATATGTAAACAGTCCTATATGCCCATGTGTTTTCATCAAGAAAACATATATGGATTTGTTATCATTGTTGTATATGTTGATGACCTAAATATTATTGGGACTAAAGAAGAAATACAAAAGAAACCTGATTATTTAAAAGGAGAACTTAAAATGAACGATCTCGGGCATACACAGTATTGTCTTGGTCTACAAATTGAGCATTCTTAAAAAATTATATTTGTACATCAGACTACATATACGGAAAAAGTGTTGAAAACGATTCAACATGGACAAAACAACTCCACTTATTACTTATATGGCTGTCAGATCACTTAATGTCGATTATGATCCTTTTCGACCACATGAAGAAACTGAAAACATACTTGGTCATTAAGTGCTATATTTAAGGTTGGCAAAAAGTGTCATATTTAAGTGTAATAGGAGCATTTAATGTATCTTTCAAATTGTACTTGGCATGATACTTTTCGTTGCAATTAATCTTTTGGAAAGAATCAGCTCATCTCCTACACAAAGACATTGGAGTAGAATAAAACATATCTTTCGATATCTCCAAGAAACGATTGATTTAGGATTTTTTTATCCTAACAACTCAAACGGAGAAATGGTTGGCTTTGCAGATGCATGATATTTGTCTGAGTCTCATAAAGCTCGTTCACAAACAGGACACGTCTTCACAGTTGGGGAACTACTATAATCATGGCGATCCCAGAAACAAACATTTGTAGCCACTTTCTTGAACCATGTTGAAACAATCGCTTCCATGAAGCAAACAGAGAATATGTTTGGCTCAGATCAATAAGTCAACACTCCTATCAAGTAGTGGGATCAACACTAACTCCAAACCGACCATCATACATGAAGACGATGTAAATTGTGTCACTCAAACAAAGGAAGGATGCCATCAAAAGTGACCGAACCAAACATATTTCACCGAAGTTCTTCTCATATACCAAAGAACCCGAGAAATAATAAAGAAATTGAGTGAGATATGTTCGATCTTGTGACAATGTTGTATGATCTCTTTACAAAGTCAATTACCCCACTACGACATTCAAAAACATGTTTACAACATTGGAATGCGTCATCAACACCTGTTACAGTCCGTCTATTCAAGGGAGAACTTTTGAGTTGTACTCTTTTTACTTTATTATGGTTTGCCCTACTCAGTTTTCTAAAGTTTTTTAATGAATCAACACAAAATACAATGCAAAAACTTTAACGATAATAATTTCCAAAGGGAAAGTATTACAAAAGTCAAGACTTCAAGTATTGTCTTCGAAGTAGATCCCATAACCATTAATATTATAGTAAAATATGTCAAATTTTTGTCTGTATAAAAAGTTATTTTTTCTTTGTTCTTTTTTTATATACATAACTTTTTTATGAGCATATATATATATATATATATATATATATATATAAATATATAAACTTACAAAACAAAATGATATAAATCTAATATGGGAGAATTTCAAGTTTATCATTTTTGTTGTATCACTTTTCATTTTTACCTTCATTAAAGAGACATTTTCAACAATATCACTTTTTTAAGAGGTAACTTTTTAAAAAATTAATTAGAATCCTAAATTTTACATTCCTAAACCCTACCCCCACCCTACATCACCCGTTAACTGCTAAACCCTAAGTCTTAGATTAATTAATTCAATGGTTATAAGTGTGTTTTTAACTCTTTAAAAAAATAAAGGTAAAAGTGATTAAAGTATTTTTGAAAAGTGGTAACAAAGAAAGTGATATTTTTGACAATTTCCACCTAATATATTTATAACCTGTTAGTTCTTATAACTTAAAAATTTTCCGAAACGCTAATTTTAAAAGTTTGGTCGCCTTTATTTTTTTTCTAAACACATATTTTAAGAAATAATATGAGCTTGTTATTTTCTTTTTCAGAAAAACAATTACTAGATGAAAACGGTATTTATTATTATTAAAAATTATTTTTGAAATTAATCTTTCTACTTACTTCAGAATTTGCACGTCTCTGACCCAAGAACATCTATTTTATTTTTATATATTTTAATAAAAAATAAAACTAATTACATATTTTTTACGTTCAACTGTAGATATACACTATTCCTTTTTTTTGTAATATCGTTAGTTGAAGATACATTTATATATTGTGTGATATCTTTTTAGTAGTTATCCTCTGATATTATATTGAATCAACAAAAAAAAAGTTCTTAACAACCCTAACCCTTCTCTCTCTATATATATACCGGCAAAATTTGGTATCTTTTTACCAAAAACAAAATTTGGGATCTCTGCTATACTAGTAGCTGATACTATAATGAGTTTCAGCCAAATATATCATTCTACAACTCTACAGAGTTGGAGAGAACGTCCTCCTTCTTCCTATTCCGTCAAAGTCAAGACCTTCTCCAAACTCCAAAGCTCACTCTATCCTCTAATGGCAAATACCAATCCACCGTTTCTCCTCTGGTGGATACAACTGGTACTTCTTTATTTTTTATATTCACTTACTGATACAAGTCACAGAATTTATTGATTTAAGATGGAATATTCAAATCGTGAAAAAAAACGATTGAAAACGATTTTCTTCTTTGTATAGGTTTTAGTTTACATGAATTAAGTGATAAATGATTTTGAAAACATTTTTGTATATCTATCTTCTCTTCTCTCTCTCCAAAACATCTCCTCTCTTAAGTCCACAATAAAGACATTCTCTTGAGTTATCATTAGTCAAATGTGAACTGAACATAGAACATTATCTTATACAGTTTTGTTTTAAATGATTCGGGATCCGGAGAATGATCATTATACCCCAAAGGGGAACGACAATGACACAATGGGAGTGGGTTTCTTTCAATGTATGTTGAAATAGATAAATAAGCCTCATGTCCGACAAGCAGAATGCGGTGATGCAGATATTCGCGATTTTTTGTTTTCAACACAGACTTAACAAGTATCATACCATTCAGGTTTGTAGCGTAACATGTTTAGCATAACTGTATAACTATATTGCCTTTGGTCTCTCTCTCTCTATATACAACATAAAGGTTATGTGTTTAACCAGATGTGGATCGTGAAGACGTTCGATACATTAAGAACAAGGACGGGGATTCCCACAAGTGCTTCCACTTGATGTATTCAATAACCATAAAAGCGGATACCTCTTTGATGGAGACCATTGTGAGTTTGGTGTTGATTATCATATTGTTACTCTACCTCCCTCAACCATATGGGAAGTCCCTCTCTTTTGGTGAGAAACTCCTTTCCTTCCATGATTCTCCTTTGGACGGTTAAAAATTTCTCTAAGATAAAAGTGAATCCTCACAAATCAAACAGTTTTTCAAAGGGAGGAAAGAATGGTAAACTAACAAAGGCTTTCTTTTGCTATATAATGTAGCTACAATAGCTTGTATAACAGATTTACCAAGTGCTTATCAACAACTGTTCTGTAGGGTTCTACAAGTCTTGTATCCCAAGGCAACTCTCACACCAGCTAACAAATGGGGTATCATTCTTCGCTGAGTTTAGAAGATGGTGAAATTTTAAAGGAAGATGAGAAGGTCTACGTGGAAGTAGACCTGAAAGTTGAAGACCCACGTGGATCCAATCATTTGACGCGCAGTAGTATGTTATAAAACACTACATTTTACATTCTTATTTGTGAGCTTTCTTAAAATTAACGAGCTTGTATGTATATATAATCAATGTTCAATTACATTTCTATTGCAGTGAACTGGTGGTGCGAAATAGCAGGCATGGGTCATGGTTATGATCACTTTATATCTTTAGCTGAACTTCAAAAGACTTATTTGGAACAACGAAGATACTTTGAAAGTAGAGATAGAATTTAAAGTTGTTTCTGTAACCAAATATTCTTTCCTCACGAACTGCAGCTAGTTCAACTGGGAAAAGCACCAAAGCGGGACGTGAAACGTAACACTTAACATATGCGTTGATCCCAAACTGAAGGATGTTCTAAATGCTCATACATTTTCTTCCAAGTTCTTTAGTTTCTGTTTAATTTGGATCTTATTATTTTCTTCTAAATGGATTTTGTTTTCATTTGGTTTGATTATTTGGCAAATGCCTAGCTATAAGAAACTAGGGGAAGTCCGCGCTTCGCGCGGAATTCGATATTTTTGTCAAAATATTTTACTTTATTTCTACATTTACGGCATTTGTTTATCTTGGTTCGAATCAGATTTTCATATGATTCTTTTGCGATTGGTGTATAATTAAAAAACGTAGGAAACAAATAAAAATTAAGCAAAAGTAAATTTGTGCAGCATCAGAAGAGATTTCACGTGCATCTTTAATTGCTCACAAAATTCAGTAGGAATTACAAAAACCTTATAATAAGTTGTGCATTCGTTGGCTCTCATCAGCAAAGTTGGTAAAGAATAAAAGATATTATGTTATTGTATACATCAAATGAGGAGTCACACTAAGATATATTGTAGTGTCAACTTAAAATACATGTTTAAAGTACTTTTCCTGCTCTAGAGTTTGATCCAAGGTGATGCATCAGTTCCTAGAAAACAGAGCAACAATGTCTAATAATTGATTAATGAACACAGCAACGAATTTAAAACAAAAACTCCAAATATCGAGAGTGTGGAATTAAAAGAGTGTCTCAAATATTCTTGAGAAATTATTTAAAGGACTAATAAAAGAAGTGCAGATTATCAACTCCGTTAATGTATGCTTGTTCATGTTGTTGTTCTAATCAATATAACATTGAAATACAAATGCAGAGAAACAATCCTGATCTTTATCAAAGTGAAATTTATGAGAAGCCTTATCACTTATTGATCATGAGGTATCACTTATATTCACAACCATGAGTTGAGAAGCGAGTTCAGGGAATAACTGAGTTATATATTCTACCACAATCTCTATGCTTGAAGCCTCAAACAATCTGTGAGTATAACTGGAAGTTTGTGATTACATATAAAGTAAATGCCAGACATGAATCTATGCGAACATTGACTGAGTTGTCAACAGGGGTTCATTTAATTGATCTCCTAACCTTCTCTACACTATTCAGACTTTCAACGATGTCGTTCACACATCACATATGAAATTGAAGTTAAAACATCAGAAAAGCCACTTTATATTCTTAAAAAGATACAACTTTCTAAGATAGCCTTCATAAGTATATTGCACGTCTTACCATCAGATTTCAAACGTGTCCTGAGAACGTTACCAAAAGCTTGTCTGCCTCCTCGAGCTTTCGGAAACCACAAAGCTTCTTAATGAATTTTAGTTTTGATTTTAAAGTTATCCCTTTTTAGAATCACACAACACATTAGATCATTCTCTTTCATTTATATATATTGATTCATGGGTCTCTTTGATGATGATGTCCGACAATCCACTTTTCCTCATTCTGAAGCTTCATCGTCTCTACATTTCCCGCCTCTCTATCCTTTGACGTTAAGCCGCGGCTAGACCCTCCTGCATCTATGCTTTTTTCGACCCACTACTCTGCCATTCAATCCTCCTCTCCTTCCTCGCTGTTTCAGAGACAATCAACTTGAGATCAGATCATGATGAAACCAAGCTTACTCTTCATGCTAAAGTAACCTTCTCTTAAATCGACAAACCCTTCTGGTGAGTCATCAGCTGACGAATGCACTTTACCATTCCGCTAGAATGAAGCTCAAAGGATGAAGCCTTAACACATTGAGAGGATGATTTCAAGGGTAAAAGACTTACTGTTTTATATGTAGATACACCGCCTAGCAGAGGCGATAAGTCACATGATTGCCATATCGTGCTTGACATCAGTCTATGGAGTTAAGACGTTTGTATTAAAGCGATGAATCAAACCTCGAAACAGATGGGAATTTAGAACCGAGTAGACGAAATGACGCAATGGAAACAAAACGACACATGAAGCAGCAGATATCTGCTGACGACTCATCACACTCGTCATCCCTCACGAAACTCGCATTATTGTGTAGATAGTCAGAAATGATGAAGAAGTATGAACCGCTAATTTGGTTCTTGGATATCGACTTTCGCGTTAGAAGAGTATAACTTCTTACGTGCTGGATTTGGACCCGACAAAACTAAAAAAGGGAATAGCCAAGTTAATATTTAGGTGAAGCTCCCAAGTCATGTTATGAATGTGCTGCAAACGAAACAAATTTGTTCATAAT
>CAJHQP010009071.1:0-24010 GCA_905132765.1 Moricandia arvensis
TCTTTATATATAAAGTAGTGTTTTCTCTCTTGTGAGGTTGCCACCTCATCAATTAGATTCACCACAAATTGACACCTCACTTTAATTATTGAAGTGTTTTCTCTCTTGTGAGGTTGCCACCTCATCAATTAGATTTACCACAAATTGACACCTCACTTTAATTATTGAAAATTTATTTAAAAATCCACATTTATCATTTTCTTATTATTCATACTAAATATATTAACACAATATTAAATAGTCCATATATTTCAATGATTAAATATGAATTAAACACAAACCAATTATAAACTTTATATTTTAAATATTTTAAAAAAAACATTTTAATGATTAAAGATGATTTAAACCCAAACCAATTATAATTTTGAAAATTTTAATTAATATTTTAGCATAAATGTTAACAAATATAAAATTAAAACTTTTTTTGTACTAATATATTTATATTTTAAGTACCTTAAAAAGTTATATTGTTTCCTTAAACAATATAATCATTTACATCATATATTTTATAACTGAAATAAATATTAAAATATTTACATAATTTATAATTTAAGTACAAGTAGATAAACAGAAAAGAATATGAATAGTCATTTATCATTTGATATTATAGAACATAAAAAAAACAGGAGAACTTTTTAAAATAAGTAGTCAAGAATTTATATTGTTTCATTAAGCACTATAATCATATACAATATACAAAATCATCTACGTCATATATGTTAAATTATTTTAATCTTTATTTTTAATATATATTAATTTGAAATAATATTAAAATATTTTTATTATTTTATAATTTAAATAATGTAAATAAACTGAAAAAATATGAATAGTCATTTATCATTTGATATCAAATGAAAAACAATATAAATTATTAAAAAATAGTATTAATAAATTTAGTTGTATTAATCTATTTGTGTTAAGCTTTAAATTTTTTATTGAAAAATTAATGACCAGTGTTAATCAAAACTTATACTTAATAATACATTTAACATTATATATAAGTAAATAATTTGAAGTAAAATCAGAATATTAATCAATACAATAAAATATTTCAATTTAATGATAATATACAGTAAATTATTAATATGTGACAAGCCATTTATATTAAGTAAATTTAATGTCAAAAATCATATTTTAAAAATTAATTAATATCATTTTGTTTTGCATATCATAATTATTTATTTGGATAACATGGTATAATTAGACATTAAATATAATAACATATAAAAAGTTCAGACAAACATTTATATTTATGACTAATAAAAATTAGTAGGTTTTCAAGTTGCATAACTAATTTAAAATATGTTTAGTATAATGCATTATCCATATTTCTATGTTAAATTCAGATAACTATAGTTATAAGAAATTTGCTTACTATTAAAGTCAAAGGAACAAATATCGAAAATAAAATAACACATTTACATTTTCGTGAATTGTTTTAATAGTTAAATAATTATATGATTTATAAAGAGGATGATAACAAAATAGTGAAGTTAATGTCACTTATTATTGAAAGTAAAATAAAAAATATATAAATCATAAGTTATGTGAACATAATATCTAAAGTTATTATATCTAAATAATTGTGAAAAGTAAATTTCATTACTTACTACTTAAAAATTTTAGATGTAATTTCAATACTGATAAGAAAAATATATATACTTCAAGAGTTCAACAAGAGACGCAATATCAAATAAAATGACAAAAAAACAAAGAAGGATAGAAGTGCAGCTAAATGACTTATACAAAACAAACAAATTAGAAAAATATACACCGACATAATACAAATAGAACATAAACTTATTCAAACAATCACAATAATCGTATTAAAAAACTTAGTCAACTGAGCAAAATTAAGACTTGATCATTTTACAACAAACAAATTCAACGGAAAAAGATAAGAAAATAAGAAAATAAGAAAAATAACAAAAAAATAATGATCAACACATAATAAAACCAAGCCCTTTAAAACTAAACACAAACATTAAAACACTGCAATTTATTAAATACAACAGTATAACAACATGTAAATTATATAATATAATTAATAATATATATAATTTTTATGATATGATATTCATATTTAAAATGTTGATTTACGCAATTTTATATTTTGTTTTAAATTTGAAATTCTTTTTTCATTTTTATCAAACTAAGTAAAACATTTTTTTGGTGACAAATATTTGTGCTAATATTTATTTATTTAACAATATTATAAATTTATTAATTTTTAATTCATGAAATTTATTATTGATATTAACTTTATATACAATAGAAGAAAACAGAAAACATATTTTATTTAAAAGTTATAATATAAAAAAACTTTTTATGTTTTAGTAAAACTAATATCTAATTCATAAAATATTACAAAAGCTAAAAATATTTATCGTTTTTGGTATTACACTTAATAGATAGAATACCAACGGTATATAAATCAAACCAAATCAAAGTATCTATGGTCTTATTATCGTTGCTATTTTTATAAATCAAAATATCTAAAATTTGAAATCCGGATTGAACATCTCTACAAATTAACTAAAACTACAAACATATGTAAGATTGTTAAAAAAAATCCTACAAATATGGTATTAGAAGTTAAAGATTTGGAGATTGGTTGACTAACAAGTAAATACTCACACCACCCGAACAAAAAAAATTATAGATACATACAACAATCTTATTTTCTGGTATAAGACGCCTTAAACACGATTCACAAACCCAGTTGATAACACCTTACAAAAAAGGTTGAGCCCCAACACTTTTAACAAAACTAGGATAATATATCCAATTACTATTTTCATAAGGTCCAACCAAACATATATTCGCTTCAAAACCCACCAATTTTAAAAAAAAAAACAATACACATCTTTTGCAAATGCAAACTTAAAACACAAACCACAAAATCATATAAATAATAACCTAGATCATAAGTAAAGTATATCCCGCCCGTAGGGCGGGCCGACCCTAGTATAAAATAATTGTATGCGTTATGTTATTATTAGATAATATTATTACTATGCAATAATGAGTCAACTCATTAAAACCACTAACTCAATAATCTAAATGAGTTAGGGACTGAACAAAACCATTAGGTAAATAGTTTGGGTTGAACCATAACAAATAGAAGATTAGATTCATTTGGATATGGTTTGGTTTGGTTTACCGATTTTGACACCTCTACTTGTGATGAAATGATTAAATCAACCCTCGTAAATTCATTTGTAAGGGTTCATAAACCCAATTCAACCCCTTAAAATTTTTAATGTGTTATAGTTATAGAACTAACAAATTTCTTGTTTTATTAGGTTGCTAACCAATTAGTGTAGACTTATTTAAAATTTTGTTTCTGTATTTATATTATTTGAAGTATAGAATTTTAGACGTATTGGAAAGTTTTTATGATTAGTTTCCTCTTGAAACTTTTTGGGAAGTTTGTATAGATTATTAGATTTTCTTCTTCTTACATGTGTGTTAGATATTTTTTTAGCTTATGGAGGTCTTAATTGTTTGGCTGATTAGAGTACCTTGTGAAAAAAATTGATAACTAATAAAAATTAATAATATTATACAAGTGAAACACAACTAAAAAATAAATACAATATTCATAGATTATGCATCAAAATAATGATTTACAAATGAATATTTTATAATAATAAATTTTTATTATAGAGCGTTTTATTAAAAATCTAGAGTTTGTTTGATTATTCATAATCGTGATGTCTCAAATGAATCTTGAAAAATAGTACATGTAAATAAGATTAAATTATGAAAAAATTATAAGATAAAAAATTAAAACATATTTTAGTAGAATTCTTATGAAGTCTACTAAAAGTTAACGGTTTAATAGACTTTATTTAAAGTCTACTAGCTTTAACTTTTAAGTTGACTTCATTACAAATCTACACTTACAAAAAAAATTCAATTCTAAAAATGTACAGTTAAAAAATTAAAATAGTTTATTCTGGTAAATATTTCAGAATAGTTTTTTAACCTAAAATAGTATCAAAATAAAAACATAAAGTTTGAATCGACAAAAAATATATGAGTTCAATATAAAAAGTAAAACACAGATTTAAAATGAATAGATGTAAATCTTACATTTTTAGTATTTTAAAACTTTGAAGGAGATTACTTACAAAATAAGATAAAATTATGAAAATATATAAAATTAAAATAATATTTTAGTAGGCTTCATTTGACTTTTACTCTATCAGAAATTCTTTTAGATCTGAAATATATATACGTTAAAAACAAAAATATAAGTTTAAATCTAAAAAACTTTAGAAAATATAAGTTATAAGATAAAATATTAATAAAGTGAAGACACAGAGTTTGAATATGTAACTTTATTTGAATATAAATACAAAAACAAACATTTAAAATCTATAGATGTAAATCTTACATTTTTGAAGGAGGATATAAAAAACATGAAAGAAAATACCTCCAAAATAAGATAAAATTATTAGAAAATCGTTGAACAAAAAAAATTAAAATCATATTTTTGTAGACTTCCAATGAAATTTGTTTAAAATTTTGGTTTAGTTGACTTCGCTATCTTTAACTTTTAAGGAGACTTATTAGAATTCTACTCTATCACATAAAATGTGAAATAGTTTTAATATGAAAAAACTTCAAAAATAGAATTTATAAGATAAAATAGTAGCAAATTAAATGCACAAAATTTGAATATATAACTTTATTTGATATAAACATAAAATATACATTTAAAATTTATAGATCTAAAACTTACCTTTTAAGGGGAGAAGATTAAAACCATGAATGATAATACCTTTAGAAACAGGATAATATTGTAAGAAAGACATGAGAAAGAATTAACAAATTAAACAAAAGTTTTTCTTCACATTCAAATAATTTAGAGAGAAATGGGAGTGTTTTAGAGAGAAGGGATAGAGTTTTAGAGAAAAGTGAGCGAGTTTTTAGAAACTTGTGCAGCTATTTTAGAGTGAGATTGTGTAAATTTTATTTATATAGGAGAACAAAATTGTAACTAAGTTGAAATTTACGATAATGTAGATTTCTTTTGGAAGTCTACTATGATAATTTTATTATTGTTGTTTATTATTTATTGTTTTAATGATTTTAATATATGATCTTAAATTTTTTTTGAATATTAGTTTGAAGATTAGCATTTGAATTTAGTCATATAATTAAAATTCATCAAAATTATATTGATTTTTGTAATCTCAAATTGTTTCCGGTTTGGTTGACTGACAAATTAGTCTACTAGGATTGTTTTTGTTCTTTATTGTTTTAGAATAGTTAATATATAAATTTACTTTTTTGTTCTTTATTCATGTAATTTTACTAGATGATTTCACATTTTTTCCTAAGAAAACTAAATTTAATTTAAAATTATTCTTTTACTTTCAAATCCTGTTATATTACAAAAGACATCTAATTGTACCTTAAAACTGAGTGCTCCAAACTCTAAATGTGTACTTGATAACCAAAGTGTCAATTAATTATTGTATCAAATACCAAAATATGTAGAATATAAATTACTTAACATTGATATGTAAATTCAAGTTAGTAAAACAAAAAGGTCTAAATCTAAAATCTAACCATAAGAAACCTTGTATGTTTGAATTTTTTGTTACTAAACAATAAGCATTGTCCAATACATGGTTATCAAATTAATATATATTCTTTTAAAAGTTTTAATTATATTAAATTTAATTTATATATCCCATACTTTTTTGGTTCAAATTTATATATTTCATATTGGTTCTTATATTGATGATTTATTAAATACTCACAAAAATATTTTTTTTTACATTTATAAAATTAGATTATTAAATCAAATTACTATGTAGACTTTAGAATCAGATACACAGTAGACTTCTAGAAGATATACACCATGTAGACTTATATCCACTAAAAAGTAGTTTTTCGCGTAAGAAAACTTTCTAAATTTTTGTCAATAAATAGTAATAATAGTTTTACAAGTCTTTTACGTTAGTTTTGCATTTTATTGAATATATGGTATACCTTTATATTTCAAATGAATTTGTAGGTTATATTTGTCAAATTTTCCATTTATCAATTGTATAATCTATGTAATATTTTAATTTTTTAAAAAATATAATTGTCTATATAATATATCTTATAATTATTAATTTCATGATATATCAGTGTTTAAAATTCATTAAAATGCAGTTTGACTGTTTGATAACTTCTCGTAGAAATAAAATAGTATCCACGGCAGGTTTAAATCATGCATTGCTTTTTCCATCTTATATATATTTTATTGGTCATGCTTTCTTGTTTTTTTTTTTTTTTTTTTTGGTAATGCATCGCATAATTCTCACTTTTCCAGCACATTCATCACCTTCTTTAGATCCTTTAACCAAAAAGTAATAAGAATAATAGTAGTCATGGCACGAGAGGTTGGTATCAGTAATGGGGTAACGCTTAAAGGAAATAATTTTTAATTAGAAATTTTCTGGGCCATGCAAAAAAATAAGATATTTAAATATAGTTTTATTTTAACTCAAAACTAATATTTGGTTACATTTCAATATTATCTCATTTTAATTTTATTCATTTGTAAAAGATAAAATCAGAAATGTAATTATATGTATTCTTGTTTCTTTTGATTTATTTAGTTATTCAAATTTATTTTATTTAAACTTCGCTAGAATTAAAACTATATTTACTAAGAATAATATTTTATTTATATGATAATGACTATTTAGTTAAATATGTATCTTATCCTTTAGTTTTAAAATTGTATATTAAATCTATATAAAGTTTAATAAACTTTTAATTTTTTGGTTTATCTCAGTTAAAAATATTAAACTGGTAAAAATATATTTAAATTTACTTAATTAAGCGAAAAGTTTAAATAAAACTTCAATCAACTTAATATGAAAAAATATATTAGATATTATTGTTTTAGTTTTATATTTGTTAGGCACACTTAAAAATAAGTTTGATAAAATACATATATATATATACTAAATTTTAGAAACATAAATATAAAAATGAGTCATTTCTATATTTTTTTTTAAAATGCAAAAGTATATTTTTGTGAAAAGTTCTTTAATGGTTTATGTAGGAGTTATTAGTTACTACCATACTAAAAAATTAACAAAAATATGAACGTTTATAAAAGAAATTATATATGTTATAATTAAGTGATAATATATCATAATTTTTCAAAATTATGTTATCTTTTTGAGAAAATAAATGTGATGATGAAAAATAATCATATCATTTAATGTATAGAGGATACTAACATAATTGATACGATGAGTCAAACAACACGCTATGTAATAAACTATATTTTCGTAAAAGCAAATCTCTTTTTGAATTCTAAACACTTAAAATAATCGATATGCTGTTGTCATTTATTTCATAAAATATTGAAGAAAATTGGGATATATATGGCGCTTATTTCAGACATTATATTTAGCTAATCATTATTATAGAAAAACTCTTTGTGGCGTATATACTAGTTATATGTATCATATGTTGAACGTAGGAATTTGACATGGGCTTTAATATGCTTATTTGACAATCGGCACTGTTGCAACAATTTCATTACTGATTCCTAAGAATTAGTCAAAATAATTGACACGCATAGAGATTAACCAGCTTTTACATCTGAGCTTACTGAATTCAAAACTCTATGGAATACCTATCATAGTGCCCAAGTGGTCTACAAGGCCATATCTAGTAATTCTCAAGGGAATTTCTTGCAAGACACGCTTGAACAAGAAAGCATATTTTCTCGTATGTCAACACGTTTGTTCCTTACTGGATGAATATTTTTTTTGTTTAACCAGGTGTTGGGTTTGCGCCCCACCACCTAGGTCCGGTGCTAGCCTTCGTTTGTACCTTTTACGGCCCTTGACACACCTCCCCAATTCGTGGCCTAGGGACCTCGAACCCCTGACCTCTCGGCCAAGGAAGTACCACTGGGCTATCACGCCTTGGGTTATTGGATGAATATTGCCATCTCGTCTTTTGCAAACTCATACTAAGATTCATTTTTTATTTTTATCGTGATAGAAAAAAAATATTCCATCATTATGTCATATATTTAACTTTTTTTTGCTTTACTTTCTAACCTGTATGTATATGCATGTAAATATATATTATGTATGTACTGATTTTACATTGTAACATTTATAAAGTAACTTTCAAAAAAAAACTTTTGTAAAGTATATTAGATTTGGATCCATAATTAGTTGGAGTGGTGATTTTTTTAAACAATTTTGTAATACTAAATTTAATAAAATAATCATTAAAAATAATTTGATAGAAATTTAATTTACTTTTTGTCAACAAAATTAATCTCTTTTGCATTGTTCTTAAAAATTTGCATTCACCAATGATATTCCATCCGTTTTATTTTAATTATAGTTTAAGATTGTGTACACAAATTAAGAAAATATTTAGTTTTGTATACTTTCTAAATAAAAATATCATTACCTATACACCTAACATTATTTTAACCATTAGAAACATAGAATAACATATAATGTTTGCACAGAAATTTTGAAAAATACTTATTTTGAAACAAAAAAATATTATTTTCCAACAACATTTAAAATGAAACGGAGGTAGTAATTTTTTTTTTTGAAATTTCTACATTTAATCGATAACCCCGGATTATATAATATATTTGTTGTTTCTTTGCAGTTAGGGTAGTGTGAAATTTACACCACACCAGTGGGAGTCAATAGTCTGCCAGAACTATGTTTCTTTGTAACGATCAGAACTATGTAAACTTCTCAGTTTTACTTCCATACAAAAAGATAAAATCATTTGCAAGAAGAATGGAGCTTTAACCATTTTCTCCAATTCCAAGAACTTATTGTATCGCAAACGTCCCACAAAGTCGCTTCTCCTATAAAAAACAAACAAAATCAAGCCATAAATAACTTCTATATTAGGTGAAAGTTAAATGATCTTGACATCTTCAAATACCCAGCTAATCCTTTTTAGGCAAACATACTTCATCAGGCCACTTTAGCATTATTAGAAGTGTTTGGTGATCCACTCCAATAGAAACACACATGCTTCCTACTTCCTCAAACCATCTTTTCGTAAAGGAAACACAAAATATCAGTAAGTTAGAAATGCTTCTAATAGAAATAGTTATGAGTTAAAGCAGACTTGAACAAAGGCTTAATTGTTCAAGTGAAATGTTTTTCAGATCGTAGTCAACCAAAATCTCATAAACTTAGTGAGCTGAAGAGCTAGATATTTTACCGGTAGAGTACTCGTGTAGAGTCCAATGAGATAACTTTTAATTTGTAATATGATGTACCCCTTATATTTGGAAATATTAAAACTTAAGAAATGCATATATGCAAACTTTTCAAAGACTCTCATGGATCTTCAGTGGATCGATATGTGAATACCATAATTCTAAAAAAAATAGAAAAGAATAAAATCGAATGAATGAAATAGGTTCTTTATAATCGGATGATATCCAGTATTATTGCCTTCAATTACGGCCTCGTTTAACCACTTGGATATGGAGTTACTAATAACAACTATGGTTCGGTCCGACGGTCTTATCTATGATCGGGGACATGACAAAATCATTTACAACATGTTTATTGCATAAGATTTATGTTTTAGGGTTCCCAATTTTATATTTCTTATTGCTCTGGCCTTGGGCTTTATTATATTATTGATTGACTAGATCAATTTAAACTTTATTGTTGTGAACAATATCTCTTGATATAGTTTCCTTGTTAAATGTATAAGTTTTAATTCAAAGTTTTTACATCACCATTTTTAGGGTGTTTTATAAAATTGACTCAAAACTTAAACTCAAACAAAAAATTAACTCATTTTCTTTTTAGAATTTTGACTTCCTCTATTCACTCCAAAATTTTTCATTATTCACGAAAATGTCACCGGAAGACATTAAATAGGTCTTCGAAAATTATGTTTTACTCTATCATCCTCATCTTCATCTACTATTCACGAAAATGTCATTGCCATCGATTCACTCAACAACCATGAACAACTAATATGAATCTCTTAATGCATCAAAAATTGATTTTCACTCATTCTATCTCATATCTTATCCACAAAAACTACATCTCTCTCAATTTCTCTCTATATTCATCCAAAAAATCTAAGGTTCATATAGCCATTCAAGCTCATGATTCCGGGTCATTAACAATTGAGTAGTTGTCTTGGTGAAGTTTTGTGTGCTTGGACAACTATGCAAGTTTTCTCAATGGTTTAAGATATGAATCGAATTGACTTTCTGTGTGTTTTTAGAGAAGACTTTCGTGGAAGTCTTCCAACTTTTCTTTGTTGACAAAAAAAATTTAGGAAAACTTCTCTAGAATTCTTTCCGGATAAACAAGTTAGTTTTGCAATTGACCGATTTGTGTCAGAAGTTTGACTTTCTGCATAATTCTTATCGGTAAGTCTTCCAACGGAAGACTTCCACGGATTCTCAACTTTTATATTAAGTCTGCTTACGGTCAGTGGAAGTCTGCAACTTAAATTTAATTTAAATTGGAAGACTTCCATGTAAGTCTTCCAGATTTTTATTCTGTGATTCTGGTCAAACATAAGGTAACGAAAGAAGATTTTCAGGGAAGTCTTCCAGCGGAAGACTTCCCTGAAAGTCTTCTCAACAAAAGTAAAATATAGTTAACTGCAAAAGTAAAATACGCTGACTTTCACCGAATGTAAGCAAAAATAATGTAAAAGTTGAGAAGACTTTTCAACAAAAGTAAAATATAGTCAACTGCAAAAGTAAGCTACGCAGACTTCCACCGACTGTAAGTAAACTTAATGTAAAAGTTGAGAAGACTTACCGGGAAGTCTTCTGTAGAAAGTCAAATTTCTGACACATGTCGGTCAATTGCAAAACTAACATGTTTATCCGGGAAGACTTCCAGTGAACTCTTCTCTGGTATTTTCGAGATTTTTTGAATTTAAAAGGTAAACCAATATTTACAAAGGAAGACTTCCTTAGAAGTCTTTTGTAGAAGAGACTTCTATAGGAAGTCTTCCTTTGTAAATTTTCAATTGCAAAAATGACCTGAATAGAAGACTTCCAGGGAGGTATTCTCTAGGAAGACTTTCACAAAAGTCTTCTCTTGGAAGACTTTCATGAAAGTCTTCTACGACAATGTATAATAAATCTTCATTTTCTTCGAATTTAAAATAACTTTTTAAAATTTTATTTCTAATTCATGTGTTTTAGATAATATTTGGGGTTGTGAATGAAATTCATAACTTTATTGATGATAATTTAAAGGTTATCAAATATGTTATTAATGTTTCTAGCAAATGATAGAAGATTTTCCTGGAAGTCTTCTGGGTTAATTTTTTGACCTTGATTTCTATGTTTGCTAATGTTCTCTAATTTTGAATGCTGAAAATACCTAAGTCAACCAGAATATGGGTATGAGCGGTTGCCTTCATGTTTGGAGCAAATTGCATTAGCAAATCCGGATTTTATTACTAGTATAGAACTTAATGCTCAAAATAGATTGAAGTATTTATGTAACAATTGATATTTGGTGAATTTGGTTAAGTTTTCTTGAGAAGTATTCTCCCTTAGCCATAGTAAATTTGACTAATTGTTTTTGTGTTATTGTGTTTTGCTATTGAATTTGTATCAAGAACTTTAATAACGTCAAGTTCTTTTGGCAAGATAGTATTGTAGACATGAATATATTTACCAAATTTTTGATTAATATATCTTTAACTTAGAAAAGAATTCACAATTAAAGAGTACACCTACAAATCACAAAACGACCATAAACAAAATTATTATAGATCATTCTTCTACAAAAACAAGTTTGGACTCCACTTAACATGAGCGAAGACTCCATCAGAAGACTTCCCCGGAAGTCTTCCAAGTCGTCTTAGATCTGAAAAACTTGCATATCCAAACAAAATAAATCAGTGAGAAAGACATGATATAAAAATGAGAAATTAACATAAAGTTTTTTTTATGAAATACTTACTTGAAAGTCTTCTAATAGAATACATCCTGGAAAACTTACTTGAAAGTCTTCTAGACCCTAAATTTACTATTCGCCCAAAGACTTCCGCGGAAGTCTTCTAGTGCATTATTTGTTGGAAGACTTTCGAGAAGACTTCCATGAAAATCTTCCAAGTCGTCTCAGATATGAAAAACCTGCATATTCAAAAGAATTCAATTGACTTCAAAACATTGAAAAGCTTTAAAAATAAGGTAAGAACTTAAAATAACAAAAAAAGTTTTCAAAAGTTAAGAGTTTTAAGCAACAAGAAGTTACCAAATGATAAAATATGATTTATAGATCTACATTTAAAGAACTGAAAGATGAGAAGAAGCATGAGATAAAAATGAGAAATTGATATAAAATGTTCATATCTGTTATGAAATAAAATATATGGGAGAAAGCTCTACCATAAGACTTCCGCAGAAGTCTTCCAAGTCGTCTCAAATCTGGAAAACCTGCATATCCAAAAACATTCAGTTGACTTCAAAACACTGAAAATTGTCAAAAATAATGTAAGAACTTAAAACAACAAAAGAAGAGTTTTCAAAAGTTAAGAGCTTTAAACAACAAGAGGTTACCAAATGAAAAAAAATATGTAATTTATAGATCTACCTTTAAAGGAGTGGAAGATGAGACCCATGTGATGAAAAACTTGCAAAAACAAAATAAATAAGTGAGAAACATGAGATAAAAATGAGAAATTGATATAAAGTTTGGTTTTTTAAGTTCAAACAGATTAGAGAGGGGTTAGATAGTTTTAGAATGAGAAAATTACATTTTGTTGCAGCCATTTGAGAGGAAGAGAGATAATGAGTAATTTTTTTATATAAACCTTAAGTTTACTATTCGCCTAGAAGACTTCAGCGGAAGTCTTCTAGTGCATTATTTGTTGGAAGACTTAAGTCACATATACCCTAAACTCAAAATAACTAACTAATTAGAAACAAACACTTCATAAAACTTAAATAAACTTTAAAATCTAAATTCATATCACTTAAAATATCTATAATTAGATGATTAGGATTTTTCCCCAACCAAATTTTCTTACGAAATTATTAAACTATTTTTAATATCTAATACACTAGATCCAATGGAAGACTTAAGACTTCCACTGGAAGACTTATAGAAAACTTAACAATAGGCGGAAAATCTAAATTCTTCTAAAATTTTAAGCGGAAAATGGTAGTCAAGTCTTCCAGTAAGTCTTCTAGTGCATTATATCTTCGAAAATTTAAGTCTACTAAAACTCTAAAATCAAATATATTACTAAACCACATACACAAACTTTATTAAACTTAAAATAAATTTATAAAGTGTTTAATATATACAAAACTAAACACATATATGTCAAATTTAGTTTTTGAAAAAAATTAAGATACCACAATCTAACCCTAAAAACACATACAATACTATAACGTAGTTACCAAACCGTAAACCAAAGAATATCATGACTAACTTACATTCACTCATCTATGTTGAAAACTATTTAATTTTAGGAAATCTAAATTTACATCATTTATAAATATCTATAATCACAGTATTATGATTTTTTACTAATCAAATATTTTTTATAAATTTATAAATTACTTTTAAAATCTACATCATTTGAAGGGTATAATAGTAAACTACAATATTCTTTTTTCTTATATAGTCATGAGTGGATGTTTATAATTTTATTAAGGGAAATTGCACTCTATAGCTAACAAAAATATTATAATTCACCTGCTGTCCAAAAACCCTACCTCACCGATATATCGCATCTTTATTATATATAATTGTCATATTACCCTTCAGTAACCGGGTAAACTTACAAACAAAATTATAAAAAATTAATTATATCTATATTCATAAAAGTTGACGTGTCTCTTTGACAATCACAACCTCTCACTGGAAACCTTTATCTTGGTACAAAGAAAGTGAATAGTCTCCAGCGGAGAATAACCCACCGAATTCGCAGCACTTCCCAGATCTGCCGTTCTTCCTCTAGCAAAGACTAAATCCACGAAATCTGAAAATATATAGAATCACGGTGCCTATTAACAAACCCTTTGGTTAAGGTTAATTTTTTATTTACTATGAAGTATTTTCCGATTAACTCGTATGACAAAAGATTTTTCTTTGTCTGTTTGCTATTTGGCTTCTATCGTCTTCATTCCTTGCGTTTGATTGTTTGGACTTTTCCTCTTCCTCCTTTACAAATTCACACTTGCATAGGATAGTTCTTCCTATCTAATGAAACGAGGCTTGTTTGGTGTTTTAGGAAATTCATGTTCTTCCTTACTATACTATCCCGTTACTACTCTTCCATTCTATTCGTTTAAACTGTGTGGTTCTGTTCTATACGTGTTTCGTTTTAAATTTAATTTATTGCTTGCTTACTATACTATCTTTTAAAGAACTAAGCTATTTTATTATATGTAGTGTGTCTGTGTGAATCTCGTCTATATTATATCAACATATTTGTCAGCCATTAGATTATTCTATTTTATCTATACTATATTATTAAATTACGGAATATGTGTATGTTTTTTTGTAACTTTATTGTCCTTCTTACTATCCTATCTACTAAACCAGTCTTTATTTTATTATGTTCGCTGATTTTGTGAGAATCTATTCTATACATGTGTTCAATTTGGAATATAATCTTATCCTTGATTACTATACTATCTAATAAACCTCTAATCCATTCTATACATGTGTTCAATTTGGAATATAATCTTATCCTTGATTACTATAGTATCTAATAAACCTCTGATCCATTCTATTATGTTTTGTGAAAGTGTTGCAGATGGGGATCCATACGTTCTCTGTAATATTTGTGCATTACATTCTCTCCCGTCAGTTGGTCACTGGTAAAGAATTTGAATTGTGGTGGCTCTATGTTGGAAAGCCAATACGATATGCAATCCAAGACTTTTCACTTATCACTGGACTCAATTGTGGCGAAATACCAGAGAAAGTTAGTGGTCGATCCAAGGGCATTGGTAGAGGTAAGGCACCAAGATCATCCACGTCCATATGGAATTCTCTTTTCGTGGGGAGGATAAGCCAACAACTAGCTAGGCAACTAGATTTTTTGTGTGTGTATGCTATTGTTGTTTATTATATATTTCAATATTTTCATCAGATTTGTCACATCCAACTGTTTTACAATCTTTGTCTAAACCAACTGTGTCATTGTACTATTAACTTATTTGAACTCTATGGTACTTGCTTATTCTATGTTTTCCATTTACCCTATGGGAGAGTGCTTTGTCAACATCATGACGTAGAAGTCTATATATATTATAATATATTATGGAACTATATGTCTCAAATTTGCAATATGATATCACGGTTTAGTATTTAGTTTTTAGGTTTTAGAACTCACTATGTAGAATGTACTATGGACTTTTTAGGATTTTAATTACCAATACTATTTTATACATTTATACTATTCTATTTGGGTTCATGTTTTGTATTTTTGGGTTTAGTAGACCTTAATATTACTATCTTTTAGTATGTAAGATCACCATTTGGGTTTAGTATTTAACTGTTAGGGTTTAGAGTTCCCTATGCAGAATGTGTTGTCTGATGTGGGGATTTATGCTAAGGCTTTGGGTTTTAGTTTTTATAGTTAGGTTTACAATCATAGATA
This sequence comes from Moricandia arvensis, assembly GCA_905132765.1. Lineage (NCBI taxonomy): Eukaryota > Viridiplantae > Streptophyta > Magnoliopsida > Brassicales > Brassicaceae > Moricandia > Moricandia arvensis. Next base: position 15,637 of record CAJHQP010009071.1, read on the forward strand.
TGTTATACTTTCAATTACCTATACTATTTAATATATGTTTACTATTCTATTTGGGTTTACTAGACCTTGGTGTTACTATTTTTTAGTATGTAAGATCACCATTTGGGTTTAGTATTTAACTGTTAGGGTAGTTCTCTATGCAGAATGTGTTGTGTGATATGGAGGTTTATGCTAAGTTTTTGGGTTTTAGTTTTTATAGTTAGGTTTACAATCGTAGAAACGTTGTACTTTCAATTACCTATACTATTTTATACATTTATACTATTCTATTTGGGTTCATGCATGTTGTGTATTTTGGGTTTACTAGACCTTAATGTTACTATCTTTTAGTATGTAAGATCACCATTTAGGTTTAATATTTAATTGTTAGGGTTTAGAGTTCTCTATGCAAAATATGTCGTGTGATGTGGGGATTTATGCTAAGTTTTTGGATTTTAATTTTTATAGTTAGATTTACAGTCTGATACATGTTATACTTTCAATCACATATAGACTTACTGTGAGTAGTAAATGGAATGCACGACCTGCAATTCTTATCCATACATTTACTGTAGTAAAACGCATGCGGTAAACACATATGCGACGTGTATCGCTCTCTGTTTTACAAAGTGTACAGTTAGTATTTAATTGTGTCCATATCTTAATTAGTCGATGTCATCTACTTTTTCTTTTGGTAACCGATAACTTGTTTAGTAGAAGGGTAGTACCGGATCAAATCAGCCTTAAATGTTAGACGTTTCATTCTGTCAAAATCACTGCTACTCACTTAATTATCATCTCTGTTTTCGTTATTTCGCAAATTAACCCTTTTATTAACTTTTTGAGTTATTTTTGTGTTTGATTTAAGTTGAAGTACACTTTTATATTTAAAATCAAATTTTAAATCATATTTGGTAAATTTCCCCATTTTTAATCCACGCCATTAATTCATGATGACGACAACAAGGTCAACGTATGATAAACACTACGGTTAATGATAATGCTTTCGAAGATAAGGATTTTGGCAGGGGTACACGACCAGATAAGTCTCATAAATTATTTTTATTTTAAAAGAAAAAAAAACATCTTAAATAATTTGACCAAAAATGGTATGATATCTTGACACAAAATACCTTTGCTATTGCTTGGTTATTTCATAACTTGACAAACTAGTATTTGTCATGATCTATATGTGGAAGACTGCTTTTTTATGAGTTGTTTTTTTAGTTATTAATAATGTTTATTGTATTTTGGAAGATTTTATTATTAGCGTTGATGTGATTAACAACTTTCATACAATCTCTGAACTTAAAAGTTTATAAAGCATGTACATTATTTTTTTTATCTTTATAAGATTTCTTTATTTTCTAAATTTTTATCTTTATAAGATTTACTTACAATTATTATTTCTATTTTAGTGCTTTATTTTATTGTTATATACATAAATTATAATATAATTTTTAGAAGGGAAATTGCATTGTATAGCCTTCGAACAAATAATAATTTAATCTCTAGCCAAATGCCCTACTTTATCTATACACCACGTCTCTTTTATATAATACTAGGGGAGACCCGCGCTGCGCGCGGGATATGATACTTTGGTGAGATTATTTGTAAGTTTTGGTGGTTGTGTTTAGGTTTCACTTCCTGTTTGTTTGGGACATGTTATACGGATCAGTGTGATATAGTTGTGGATTTTGGTAAGTTCGGTTCTCAAACCTATGGTTTTATGTGTTGATTTCTTTTGCAAGTGTAATGTTGTCGTAACTAATTTTGTGGGCAAATGATAGTAACCAAACATCGACATATTGAACCGCTCACTTTTTAAACCGGAGACATGGAAACTACTGGATCAAAGTTAAATAACTGAAGAGTAAAACAAATCTGTTGCCTTCTCGTAAGTGGCCTTTGTTAAATGTCATTTCTTCTGATCCTATATGAATGAAAAAAACTCTGATGTCTTTGCAGGCTGCTAATGAGGTGAAAGATTTTTAGGCAGGATGGTGTTAAGCTAATGACGCATTTCTCTTCGCGTCGCAGCACATTTGGTCAGCCCGGTGAGTAATGTCTAACTTTCGTGTCCGATAGAGCATCCCCATCAGTGAACCTGATGGGGAGAGGTTCATAGGAAAAAATATATATATATTTTTTTTACTTTTTTTAAAAAAAAAAAAATTGGCGAATCACAGCCCGCCACGTGGCAAACCGGTGATGAACCGGGTTCACCACGACGAACCCACGCGCGCCAGATTCATCATTGTTCCTCTCGAAAAACGTGTGAACTCTCTCTTAGATCCCCTAATGTATATTATAAATGTCAATCCATACTCTGAACGTTAGAGTGAATACGTTTGTCAACGAACTTTTATACAGTAAGTTTGTGGCGTGAATATTTGTTTAAACTGTTGGTGTTAATTGCTAAATATTATTTTGTCAGGTTATACTCTTGATTTTCAGACTTAATTTGTGTTCATTTTGTGTGTATTCGTTTTCAGATAATTGATTGTCATGAAGTGTCTGTAATAAAATGAGTATGACATAGTCACTTTATCATCTCTACCAAAATTTGATGTACGTTTATATTTTGGACTTTTTTATATTTTTATTTACTGTCAAACATATTTTGCGATATTATATTATTTTAAGTATTATAAATTTTTATGTTTTGTTTGTTTTTCACAGAAACACATAGTTATTTTTATGTGCCAGGTTATTTTTTTTACGCAGTAATTGAAATAAGTTCAGTGTGTATAAATATCATTTTTAACAACAATATTAATATAGAATATCATTTATGTGAAAATATTTTAATTTGTTTGATGTGTTTATTCCATATGATTTAGTTTGTATTCTCATTTTCCTGTAGTTTTAATGCATATTTATTCTTAATGTGCTACTCTAAAAATCTAGTAATACACACATAAAACTATATATATATATTTATTTTACTATAGATTATATAGCTAAAATACTATTAATAATTTCTAACATATGTCAATGTAGGTAAAATAAATATTTCAGAATAGAAATTATGGATTATTTTCGGTCTTATACATTTGTTTTTGAACGCATGGATACTATAATTTTTTCATATTTTTATCTCAAAATAAAGATCGTGCTTTTAAAAAATAATTAATATATGCATTCACACTTTTCGTTACGGAAACCTTTGTTCCTTCTCTAACGTAAGCCTTTATTAATAGTAAACATTAATTTTGGTGTAAGAATAATTTTTGTTTAAGAATTTTCTAAAGTTTCTCACTGATTGAAGAGTTTTTAAATAAAAATAACGCGCCTATCTTTGATTATTGCAAACACATTGGCCCATAAAACTCCAGTAACACATTATATTTAATAGTTTAATAATAAATTTAAAATAATGTGATAATTTTATTTTAGGAATACAGAGTACGGAAAAAATTAAATGGAAGATTTGAAAATGTCGAGTCATATTATAGCTACATCCAGTTTAGAAAAAAAGCTACATCCAGTTTTTAAAAAAGGCTACATCCAACTCATTAAATCTTTTCTCCATTGACAACCTTTCACTTCCATAAACTCTCCTCCCAATAATCTCTTTTCTTTACCTTCTTCACCTTCTTCATTCTCTGTCTAAAATAGCAAGATCCATAGTTCCAACAGGCAGACCAGACCCGGCTTATAGGGCCACCGAAGACGTCTCTCGATAATGGAGTTCCTAGCTAGCTCCCGGAGCATCACAGCTCTTCAAGTCTCCAAGGCTTTTACACCTTTGAACCTTCAGTTCCTTCCTATCCAATCAAAGCAAACCCATCTCCAAGGCTTTAATCAGATTGATATTAAACATTTTTGCATATGTAATATCTATCCGAAAAATTATAACGAATAAATTAGACTAAACAAAATGCATACACATTAAGTAAACAACTCCTAGTTGAGCATTATCAAAATATCTGGCCAACATTATGGGTTGAGGTTGCATATATATAAATCAATAAAAATATTTTTCCTGTTTGCACAAAGAGGAGACAAAATTATTAAAGAGGATGATCAATATTGTAGTGCATGAATAATATCTAACTATCTTTTCTTCAAATTAAGTTATTAATTTTCCAATATTGTTACATGGGATATGATTACTTACTAATCATTTGGTCTTATGAACTTGGTTTACCGGGTGTAGCTTGCTACTGGCGCCGTATTTGGACCAGACCATAGTATTGTTTTCTTGGATCAGAGAGATAAATCCAAGCTCTCGAAGGTGTTGCAGTGGAACTCGAGGATTGCTTGTTCCCTTTGTTGAGAGAAGATGATCCTTATGAAGTGTTCCAAGATGTGGAGTGGGCTCTTCTGATTGGCGTAAAACCTCGAGGCCCTGGAATGGAACGTGCTGCCTTGTTGGACATCACTGGACAGATATTTGCTGAGCAGGGCAAAGCTCTTAACGCAGTTGCATCTCCTAACGTCAAGGTCCTTGTAATGGAAAATTTGTGCAACACCAAGTCTTCCAATAAAATAGATCTTCCCAAAAATATAAAATCATCAGCTAATAGAAATTAATGAAGAAGAAGGAGGAGGTTTAAACAATCAATACCAAAGAATATGTCTCTGTTTTTTAACTTCATTTGATGAAGGCATGGTGGTTTATGATCTTGAAGCTTCACCGGTTCAACAGAATGATAAACTATATATGCATGACATTGAGAAGATGACAGTAACATTCAATCGAACAATGATACATAGAAGTCTGTGTGACCACTATATCTTTGGTGCAATCATTTCGGAAAAAAGAACTATAAAACACTTAACAGTTGATGTGAAAACATTGATGTCCATATTGTTAAATCACCTTCTTTTCCATGACGGAGCCTCCAATCGTTATCTTCCTAGCAACACTTCCTCCTTCTTCCACCCCCATGACGCAACTTCCATGTTTCTATACAACGACGTTCTCTTTGTGTCACTCGTATCAGGGATTCACAAACAGGCAAATAGAAGTTCAATCCCTTGGATCATGCCCGCTACTAAGATAGGAACAATCGAGAGAGAAACATGTAGACAATGAGAGCATGCGAGATCTCACTGAGAAAAAGTCCAAGAGACTTACTCGAGAAAAACGATGATAGCAAGCAGAGCAATAGCGATAGTGCAAAGAAGTTTACTACCAAATCTATACTAATGTAAAAAGAAATTTCAAGTGTTATTAGGATTTGTGAGAATGATGTTTTGGGGATGTAAGCTAACCTTTTTATAGCTGTAGATGCAACGCTTAGAAGAGAGAGAAGATGCTTTGAATAAGGAATAGTCCTTGGAGTGGGTCGAAGGAGTTAAGGTCGTTAATGGCTAAGATTCAATGCATCCGTAACGGTTCCGGGGAGAAGAAGAGACGAAACAACACCAACTCATCTCGATCCATAGATTCGTACCGAGATTCGCCTCAAATAACCCTACCGAGCTTCCATTATCGGTTTGACTAAACAGAGCTCTAAGCAGTCGATGAACCCTAGATTCAGATGAACGCCATTAGTGAAGAAGATGGTAGTGACAATCGGGCTGGGCTCTGGTTTAAACAACCAAAATAACTGAAGGGGGAGCCCAACTGATTTAATCGTAATGGCCCATATAAAAATCAAAAGAAAGAAGAACAAAACTCTCTAAACACGTGTCACCTCCATAATTCTCTATTTGATGACGTGTCTCTTTAAGGAGAGAGACAAGGTCTTCTTTATAATAATAGATTGTCATATTGTCCTCACCAACAACCGGTAAACCTGCAAAATGTAAAACAACATTAATAATAATTATAGCCAAAATAGGTAATAACTGGAAAAGTAAATCGTGGTTATCTTTTATTCACCCATTAATCTTACTTTTTAATGGTTTATTTTGAGGAAAGTGATTTGGTTTCTTCTCAAAACTACCCAATTCTCATCGACAACTTGAGTGTTCACATCAAAATAATTTTGTAAATAAGAGATCCTACTAGGTCTCAAGCAGCGAGGAAATAGCAAGGATTATGGGCTTGCAGACTTGAGTTTGGAGGAGAAGATGACACCGTAGAGAACTACGAGGTCACATCACAATTTCTGATTTGAGTTTCTGTAATGTCGCAGATCTCGAATTTTTCATTGTTATTTATTTTAAATTGTGATTGTATGTCACATTGTAATGGTATGGTGAAAATAATTATTGTGGACCAATGACTGTGTGTATCGTTATGTCTGGAAAAAAGAATATGTGAAGAAGATGAACTCGCCGACTATACTATATGCAGTGAAAGAAAATTATAGTATAGTATGTGTTCTTTAGTGCAACTATTTATGTAAGGTTACTATACTATTTTAGATATAGTTTCCTCCCGCTCTTGTATTTTTGTATTATTTTTGTGAAAGTGAACAATCTATACCTTCAATTTTGACATTTCTCCTTTTCACCATGTTAATTAATAAGTATTAAACTATTTTCATGTGCTATTCTATTTAATGGTCGTAAATTATTACTCTTTCATTGATCAGCAGTGTCAGACATCAAATTACCAAACTAATTAGTATGGAATGGTCTTGTATTTCTATACCATTCGCAAGAAATGGAATAACATTTACATCTTTACTTTTCATTGATATTGACAAACCTATATACTTCTTGTTATTCCGACTCAATCACCTACACATGTACGATTGGTACTATTATCACCATCAAATGTTTGGCAAATCCATTCTTTACCAATTGCTAGTCTACACGTAGTCTATTCTACAATTCATATTCATATCGTATAGTTTAATATATTACATAGTATTATGTACTATTTTCAGATTTTGATAATTAAGTTTAAGGTTTACATTTGGGTTTAGGGTTCAGTAACTAGGGTTTAGGATTTAGTATTTAGAGAGAGGGATGAAGCTTAGGATTTAGAATTTAGTATTTAGGGGTTGGGTTTGGAGTAAGGTTTAGTATTTAGTTTACGGTTTATTGTGTGTACGATTTATATATGGGGTTTGGGTTTATACTTGGAGGTTAGGGTTTAGTTATTCGGATTAAAGGTTTAGTTATCATAGGGGTGGGATGGGGTCAGGGTAATCTTGTCCACTATACTCCTATGTATTTCATAGTCCAAGTCTATTCCACATCTATAATATAGTATAGCGTTGCATAACTATGGATTATGATGTGAATGTTAGGTTAATGGATTTAGAATTTTGGATTTTGGGTTTATAGGATGGGGTCAGAGTAATCTTTTCCACCATACTCCCATGTGTTTGGGAATGAGAACATCATTCTTAATTGTTGGTGTACCTGATCTATTCTATATTAGCGAAATAGTATAGTATTCTAGTTAAACGGTTTATGGTGTTTATAATTTAGTTTAAGATTTATATTTGGGGTTTGGGTTTATATTTGGAGTCTAGGGTTTAGTTTATCTTTCGAATGAGGTTATAGTGTCCCCATTCTGTCAATTACCAGTTGTACTCCATTCTTACGAATTTTTGTTTCTGTATTCTATATGCTTGTAAGAAAGCGCATAGTATGGAAAAGACATATACATGTAATCTTATATAATTAAAGAATACATATGGAAAAGAACAGAAATTAGTGAAAACAACATCTTTTAGTTTATACAAAAGAAAGTTATGCGCACAACTAACACATGACTTGTGTTTTCAAGGAGTCTACATAATATACTATATACATCCTACATACAACTATATATGAAAAGTCTGCATATATTTGTATGCGGTTAATACTAATGTAACGTGGTTTCCTTCTATTCTCTCAAATGTGAACAGTTTGCTGTTAATATTAGCCATACTACGTCATTTATATATCTCTCTTTCACCTGCTACTTGTACGAAAGAGGGTTAAAACCGGATCAATGGAAGCATAATTGTTACTTACCTAATTATGTCAAAATCAATGTCATACACTTAATTTTCTCTCTAAACTTAGCCATTTCACAAATTCGCCCTTTTTAGAATTAATACCATTACATTTAAGTCTAAAATATTTAATAGTTGAAATAATAAAACTATATTATATCTTTATAAGTTTACATACATTATAGATATGTACGTGACGCTTTAATAAGGGGAAATTTTCATCTTTACCACTTTCTTGGTACCATTATCATATTTATCACCACTAAAGAAACATTTTCAAAAATACATTCTTCATTAAGTGGCATTGCTCCTAATCACGAGTGTGAATCACCATCAAAATATGCATTTGAAACTCTATATTTTTCATCACATGAGACATTTTCACTTATCAAGCCAAATGATAAAGATCAAGTCTCCATTTGCAAGACTACATTTAATATGTTTCTTAATGAAGGTTAGAGTTAGTTGAAAAACTCGTTGGTTGATGCAAACAATTTGTATAGAACTTAGTCATTTCTTTCACACAGAAACATAAACAAGAA